>PXYN01000250.1:0-241081 GCA_003056585.1 Lecanicillium sp. MT-2017a
TACTCAGGTCAAAACGAGTAGACCGCAGGTGTGTACGTGCTGGCAGCCTGGCACCGCATGATAACAAGCACGTAGTATATCAGGACGATATAGACACGAGGTGAAAGTGCACAAATTAGAATCTCAGTAGGACAAGCACACAAGCGCCCATGTGGGGCGGTTTTTGTGGTGTGGGTGGTCTCTGTTGGTTTTGCAAATGTCGCGGTGTGGGGGGGATGGTGGTGGCGCGGGGGTGTTTTTTTTTTTTTTTTTTTTTTTTCTTTCTAGAATAATGCCGTAGTAAAAAAAAAACAAGTTTGGGCGGGCTGGCCAAGGCCAATGGCGCCACAGTGGTCCCCTATTTCATTTTACAATCGTGCGCCTGGGCTCTGCACTGCCACGATGAGGGGGGGAGGAGCCGGACAGGCCGGATTCCGGTGGCTTGCACTGGGTGATCATTGCTTTGGGACATTGACGTCACTGTGGTAAATAGGCTATCTGGGCGGGTGCCATTACGTAGCGAACGCGTTGGGGATTGCAACTCGTTGGGAGCCAAAGACGATGGAATAAATAGAGACGTGATTGCCGGTTTGCCTTTGAAGAAGTTGGATGTTTTGAATATTGTATCTGTCGCCTGGGATATTATTGTAACTAATTTCTAATAATTACTACTATTTTACACTTTTAATATTTAATCCCATTCGCGGTAGGTGGACAAAAAGCGACACCTACCTACGACCCCGAGTCTTACACGACGCTCGACACAAACAATACTACCTACCCACGCAAACGAGAAAAAAACAACCATCGATATACCCAGCTTCAGGCTAGATAGCCTGAGCACTTGATAGACTACTTTCTCTAGAAGAAAGGACAATTTTTAAGGTAAGCAGAGCTACCTATTTACGCTCACGCTTTATCCCCCCCACCCAAAGAAAACACGCCACTGTCGGCAAGCTCCCGCTCCTCCATCGGCGGGTGTCTGTTCTCAGGATTTCAAGCCCAGGTATCTATGTGCGTCCTTGGCGGATAGTATCAGACACTTGATCAAGTCGATGGGGAGGGGGATTACAAGGATGCCTGTAACCCCTGAAAAAAAATAAACCCTGGCGGGCTTGGTAGAGCCTGGGAGCGTACCACTGCAAGAGACGGGCAGAATGAGGCTTGATCCAGAAAATCCGGTTTTTGGGGCCCCAACTGTGCCGGGTCCCAGCTCCTCCGCACCGCAATCTCACCGCTACCCCCGCTTCCCTCTTTTTGCCCTGGGAGCTTGGCCCAGGCCTGGACTGGCCCTCCCCCTCACAAGAAAGAACCCTTGCTTCGTATACTGGACAGTTTATAGCTAACGCGAGCCCCCAAAGTCTAGAACTTCCTCTCAATGCCAACCTTTTTTTCCACGACTCTCACGCTCCTCGTCCTCGCTCACCTCTACTCCTTTCTTGCGAGCTTTCTGAACTACGAAGAGCGACGTTCATCTTTTTTATTATACTCTTAATTTCCTTTCTTCCCTCTCGTCACAGCTATAACCACCATGGTTTCTCCCACTTCCACCCTGCCCTCGCGTACGGCTACCGGCCTGAGCGCTGGCAATGACGAAGCCGTCCCTGACCTCGACCCCACGACAGTAAGTTAAGCCCCGTCGTGAAGGAAGCTGTACTTCTTAAAAGACCACGCCTGCTAACTCTTCCTCCCGCGACAGACCGCCGGTCTCCTCGCCGAGCGCCTCCAGGCATGGAAGCACGCCGTCGGCTACCTCGAGGACTACATGGGCGCCGTGGAGAAGCTGCACGGCAAGCACGCCAAGGAGTACGAAAAGGTGCTCAAGACCATCTCCAACCCGCTCAAGGAGGGCCACCACTTTGACCAGAGCCTGGGCGGCCTGGCGGGCTTCTTCGAGAACATGCGCTCCAACACGCAGGCCATGATCAACACCAACCTCGAGACGGAGAAGAGCCTCAAGGGCTCCGTGCTGCCCATCCTCGAGCGCCTGCACAAGGAGATTAAGCACAAGGCCAAGGAGCTCGACTCGGGCGCCTACTCGGGCGCCAAGGAGGTCGAGAAGCTGCGCAACACGACCCAGAAGCACATTGAGCTGCTCGGCCAGCAGACGGCCTCGTACGACGCCGCGGGCGGCAAGCTCACGGGCGTCGACGACCCGTACGTCGTCTACCGCGGCGTCCTCCACCGCCTCAGCAACCAGGTCCTCGCCGAGAACAACCACACCAACGACCTCATCTCGGTGCAGAACAACTTTGAGACCTTTGAGGCGCACATCATCGAGGTCCTCCAGCAGGCCATGGAGGCCTTTAACCAGCTCGGCGGCGGCCAGGCCGACAAGATTCGCGCCCTGTACAACGACATGCTCGGCACCATCCAGTGCGTCCCCAAGGGCTTCGAGTGGGCCAACTTCACCACCCGCTGCGCCGACCGCCTCGCCAACCCCAACGACCCTGCCCGCTCCGTCGACAGCGTCTCCTTCCCCAACATGGACCACGCCGCCACCAAGCCCCTCATCGAGGGCAGCCTCGAGCGCAAGTCGCGCAACAAGCTCTCCTTTGGCTACTCGTCGGGCTACTACGTCGTCACCCCGTCCAAGTTCCTCCACGAGTTCAAGGACAGCGACGACGCCCGCGCCGACCCCAAGCCGGAGCTCTCCCTCTACCTCCCCGACGCCATCATCGGCGCCCCGAGCGGCGAAAAGTTCAACATCAAGGGCAAGGACAAGAGCAAGACGTTTAGCTCCAAGCTCACCGGCAACACCGAGCTCAACTTCAAGGCGCACACCCCCGCCGACGCCCAGAAGTGGTTCCAGGTCATCCAGAATGTCTGCGGCGCCACGGGCCCTGCTGAGCCCTCGTCGCCCGCCAGCGGAAGCACCCCTGCCTCGCCCGCCTCGGCTGCCGCTGTGGCTGCTGCCTCTCCTCCCGCTGCTGCTCCCGCTTCTCCTTCTCCTGCCTCGCCAGCCGCTGCCTCCCCTTCGCCCGTTGCTACCAAGGAGCGTGACGACAACCTCGTCCTCAACTCGCCGTCCCAGGAGCACACGGCGCAAGAGTCTGGCGTCACGGGCGGTGCTGAGAAGCCTCACCACACTGCTCCTGCTGGAACGGCCGTTGGAGGCGAAGCCAAGGCTCCCGAGGAGAAGAAGATTGCCGAGGCCATCTAGAGTGGTGGTCTATACTGGATGAATGAGGAGTGGTTAATATGTACTCGTGTTTTGAGTCCGAGTTTCTAGTCAATATATCTTGAGCGTTTGCAATTTCTACAGTAATAGTATTATTTATTCACGGGATATAAAGCAAAGTGATTGTGACAATAGGTAGTATATTAAAATGAATCATTATTGTACGATACTCTTACCATGGGATATTATAGCCGAAGCGGCAGGTGGTATGTCTGCAGACAAAGTCAGCAATGCTTCACAAAATGGTTGTCAAGAAAACAAAGTATGTGTTGGTGTCGAATTTCAGGGTAAAAAGTGCCTTGTCACAGGCGATATCGTCAATGCACATTTGGCTACGTTGACCGTCGTGATATTGTAGCATCATATAAACAAGGAAGAAAAAACAGGAAAGAGAAAGTGAATACTAACCATTTACAGTCTACGCGAAGCCATGGAAGTAATATGGCACGCATGCAAAGCAAACTCTTTACACCAGTTAGTGACTAGACTCCAACCAGATGGCGCGCAAGCAACAGTCAGGATAGCTTCTGAGTCAGACAAAAAATGAAGTTGTCGTCGTTGCAGTGAAGCTCAGACATATGCTTGTCAATTTTTCATTTGTGTTCATCATGCAGAAGCGTCCCTCGGAAGGGCGGGATGACGGCGGTGACTGGTGGTGTACTAACTCTTTGGTGGGAGAGGAAATCTGCTTTGACATCTTTGCGCGAGTTAGCTTTTATGCTTCTGTCACGATAGTTTTGCAGCGAAGTGCGTGGTAGGAATAAATTTCAGGAAAGCATGAATGGTAAAATAGGTATGTTGTGTCTGCATCGAAAACTCGAATAAGACTCGTCATCTAACTTCATCAGGAAGATAAGGGGCTGTGTGCATGTGCAGATTGCATACGTACCGAATGATGATCACTGTGTGGGGAGGTTGTTACGGGTTACTGGGTAACAACAGACACTGAGCGGGATGTTAGTCCTGCAGCTTGCTCTGACTTTTCTCGCGACAAGAAAGTGTTGAGGGCATGTTGAATCAGTGGGCGAGGTTTTCTAGGCCTGCCGCAAAGTGGCTTTTCGTGCTCATTATAATATCGGAGCCCAGTGCCGCTTCATCATACAACATCGATAGGACGGGAGAGGATGTGGTGAGTCTCGTCGTACCTTGTCTGCAAGATCTTAAACAACCGTTAGCATGAAGCTTTGGTACATTGTTGCAATATAAAAGAAGTGGAAAGGTAAAACATCAGACATAGCCATTTATATCTTCAAAGAAAGTTCTCAGCCGGTAATTTCCAGCGTATATTATTGAAAGATTGATCATCATGAAAGGGGGGCACCACGAGGGAGGAAAGCAGCAACAGCGACAAATATGCCACTTACCATAGATTGAATATCAGCTACGCAATTGGAGCTCCCGAGACATTCCACTTGAAACTGTATCTGTGATTGCAGTCAGTATAAAGGTTCTGCAAAGCTAGCGTGCACAGCGAAAAAATTGTGCTGCAAGTCTGTTTCTTTCAGACTGACGTGTGATAAGAGGTTTCATTCCAAATTAGGTCAAAGACTCTAGTTTGCGGTTGAATCGTGTCATCAGAAAACAAAGGGGGGAGGAAATGTCAAGAAGACGCGCGATCTCTTGGGAACGTACCGAAAGCTCTGTTGAATTTTTTCCTGCTTTGGAAAGGTCCTGGGAGGTGCAAGGAAGTTTTCGTGCGAAGAGCTCGAGGAAAATATAAGTTCGTTGTGGAACCCCCCATAATTAGTTAGGTAAGCACGTCACGGGATCTCGCGGCAGCAGCGTGAAGGTCATGACAGGGGGAGGGACGCCTTTCAGTGGGCGCGTGCGTTCTGAGGTGTTGCGGGCGATGTCAGCGTGAATCATAGACAACTTGCCTGATACAAGCTCGTTGCCAAAATGCCTGAGATTGCTGAGAGTACGTTGATTAAACGATAATTGAGCTGTTATCCTGTACTGACTACGTATTAGTTGCCCGCATTGTGCACTTTTTGCGCATTCATCTGGTTGGAAAGCGCATCGCAACTGCGACGGCTATTGATGATCCCAATGTATTCGGTAAAGTTGGGACAACGGGCGATGCTGTTGCCGCAGCACTAAAGGGCCAAAAGGTACGTTTCTCCGTCGCCTCTACAGCGAGCTATTCTCACATGACTAGGTCATATCTTCAGGGAGCCAGGGAAAGTACTTTTGGTAAGTGAATCCGGAGCAACGGCTTATTTCACGTACTAATGAGACTAGGATAACGCTGGAAAAGCCGCCTCATCTTGTCATGCACTTTGGTATGACTGGTAAGCCATCCCTTTTGCTACATTCTAAGCCGTCTCATTTACTCACTCATCGCAGGATGGATTCACATCAGAAATGACAGGACGGCTTACACCAATTACTATAAATCCATGAAGGACAGCGAGTACGAAGAGTGGCCGCCAAAATTTTGGAAATTCCACCTCACCACAGAAGGCAAAACACCAGTAGAGATTGCCTTTACAGATGCAAGGCGCTTTGGTAGAGTCAGGCTCGTCGACTGCCCGGGCGAGCAGATCCGCAAGTTCTCGCCGCTGGTGGAGAATGGACCGGACCCTGTCGTGGACAAGGACGTCTTCACGGAGGACTACTTGCGAAGCAAAATGACCTCGAGGCACGTACCCATCAAAGCGCTGCTGCTTGATCAGGCCATGATCAGCGGCATTGGCAATTGGGTTGCCGACGAGACTCTGTACCAGGCCAAGGTGCACCCGGAGCAGTACTGCGACGACTTTGGCGACGCCGAGATTAAGAAAATCTACGATTCCATCAAGTACGTGTGCGATTTGGCCGTCGAGAAGCTGGGCGACTCGGACCAGTTCCCCGAGCACTGGCTGTTCAACCATAGATGGGGCAAGGGAAGCAAGGACGCCTCGGCCAAGCTTCCGAACGGCGAGAAGCTTGCCTTTATTACAGTCGGCGGCCGAACGAGCTGCTATGCGCCAGGCGTGCAGAAGAAGACGGGCCGTGTGCCGGACAGCGCCAAGACGGAACCGATCAAGGCTGAGCCTGCAGTGAAGGCACCTAAGAAAGGACGCAAGTCTACTTCAAAGGCTGTCAAGGAGGAGCCACAGGAAGAGTTGCCGACCAAAAATAAACGCTCCAGGGCGTCGGATGTTGAGATGAAAAAGAGCAAAACGATAAAAGTCGAGGCTGAGGAGCCAAACGACAGTGGACGTAGGCGATCAGGTCGCCTCAGGAAATAGATGTAGAGATGGATTTTGCCATTTTAGACATAGAGTTGCTGGTTTACATACCGTTCATAACGCCCTAATTTCGCGTACACGTCCACTGTGCCATCAATATGTTGTCTAATTCTACCAGCCTACACAGATAATCGGACACACCTAGCCACGACACTATATATTCACACTGTAAAAGAAAACAAAGGAACGCGGTACAGTAAATGCCGAGTGTTCATTTCTGCTAGTTAATGTTCAGAAAAGCGGGCGATTCTTGCTGTGGCAGCTGGCTGTCCACTTGTACCCGCTCCGGCAATATCCTGTGGCCGCGCGTTGTGCTGGATGCCTCGACCTGCACTGGTATACCAAGTGCAAAGCAATAGCGCCGCCATTCTTTAGGGACACATCTGGAGATAAAACACTGATTGAAAGTGAAACAAAAGGTATAAAATATGACAAGAGAAATAAAAGAACGAAAAAGGAAGAAAAAGCGCCTCAATAACAGTTATACATACCTACTTCAACATACTTACAGCACTATTGCCCCTGTCATATGGCAGAGGCACATGGATCCCTAATCGCAGCGCAACTCCCGCTTCTGTGTGGTGTCACCCGATTCCGACCAAGATAATGACAGGAAATCTAGCCTGCACCCAATACGGCCCTAATCTAAATATTACAGCGCAAACATGATAACGAGGCTTTTGTCCACGCGTCCTTACGACCAGGGGCGGGGTATAGCATATAACGCCAATGAACTGCCATTATTAGCCGCCGCCCAAACATGCCCAGATACTCGGATGCGTGAACTCTAGGCCAGCGCAGCATTCTGCATTCTTTCATGCTACAAACAGGTTTAAACAAGGCATCTCAAGACAAGTCTATTTGCACGAACAGTAGCCTGTCTTGCTCGAAGTCCTATTTCCTATTTCCACAGGCGCTGCATTTACCAACACTTCTCCCTATGCCCAGCAAACGGAAATACACGGTTTACGTCGTCGTTTTCAAAGGAGACCCTGTGGATTTCATCAAGTACAGGCATACTGGTCTATGGTTCGTGCCAGAAGACGGCGGCACGCAGCATTACTTCCACGTCACGGGCTTAACTGGGCAATTCCAATTTGAGAGCCGCAAAGGTTTCGACCCTACCAAGTCACGGACGTTCGCCAAAAAGGTCAAAGTCGGCAAAATCAAGCTTTCCTTGACTTCGTCTGAGATTGGCAACCTTTTGGAATCCGTCTCGGTGAATAACTATGATCTCGAGTTCAACTGCCAGCAATGGGTCCAAGACGCACTATCTATACTCCTCGATGCCGGCTACATAAATGAGGAGCAATACAATAACGGGCTAGATGGCATGACCGATGCCATAGCGGAAGCAGCCGATGAGGATTTTGCCTAATCGCGGCAGGCCAATTGTACTACATCTGCACAACTATAGCAATATATTTAGTTAGTGGCATATCAATAAATTGATACAGCGAAATTAGGGGTTTCGCCACTTTGACATGGCGGTGTAAGTAACTAGTTCCGCGTGGTAAAGCGTGGGGAATATAATGTGCGCATATTCTTTCCAGTCGCCCATAGCAGGACGTTCGATGAACTTCACAAACTCCCAATATTCTGGATACCATCCGCTCTCCTCCCAATCAATAAGCCCGGATATTTTGCCATCTTGTATCAATATATTTCTTGGCGTGAGATCCCCATGTGTGAAAACAATGCGATGGTCGGTTCGTAGGTGGTCGCGGAATGAGGTCCGCAGTATAGATGGGATTTGGCGAAAGAGCGACGAGTCCAAGTAACTGTTGAGTTCTATTTCGTTTTTGCAAACTGGCCCAGTGTATGTGAAACGCACCCGGGTGTCCCGGACCCCATTGCCGTTGCAGCGGCCGATAAAATGAGGCGGTGGCTCTAGCGCTTTCATCTGTTCGATTATTTGACGAAGCTGCTTGGCAGTGTTCTCCTTTTCATTAGCAGACATGCTTGGCCATAATTGTTCAAGAGTCTGCCCTGGAATATAACTCATGCGTATTTCTACTATGTCATTGTTGCTGACCACGCCATGTAGACGAGGGGCTGGGATGCCGGCGCTGGAAGCGATTTTGAGGGCCTCTGCCTCCGCGGGATCTATGTGTGCCCCTGACTTGACAACTGTGTTATTTGGTTCGAGCAACACCCTGCGCATTCCACTCTTATGCAAGACCACGGCGCCTGATTAAACTGGTTTAATGAAGGGTAAGTCGAAGAGGTATATAGAGCTAACTTACCTGGCGCAAGGTCTTCTTCTTCAGATTCGCTTGCATCTGACTTATCACTCTCGACCTGTGCTGATTTCCATGGCTTCCAAAAGTAGGCCAGTAGTGCATCCATGGCGTAGGTGAGGCGAGGCGCGTGAGGGACGCCCACACGATAATAGGAAAAATGTGAGAGCGATAATGCGATTAGTAGCCTATTGTTGTAGCAACTCTGTTTACATGATGCGATGCTGAGTGTGATGCTGAGTTCATGCGCCAGAGGATTAAGTTGTTTTGCCTGTCGTCACGCACCACCGCTGGTTGGTACACCGGCAAATTAGCGGCTAATAATTTCGGGTCTGGCACTGCACAGCACTTTATGGTTGCAGATACCGTGCAAATTAGGCTGTTCAGAGTAGCAAAGTTAGTGCCTGGACAACCCCACATCTGCCAGCTAGGTGCCTAGAGCATGTAGATAGGACTTGCCTTCCCCGTCCGCTTATTACTATTTTACGTTCTCTGCACTCGTGGGTCGTGCAAGCATTACAGGTAAAAAACCCCTTTAGGTCATTTAAAGCGCAGTTATCAAAAATAGCCAAAAAGCGATACTAGAAAACATACATCCTTAGCAAGGTTCAATACCATTCCGGTATGCAGCAGTCCACGTTCGGGATGACTGCTTACACTAATATTATTCTGCGCAAAAGTCACTTCCTCTCTTGATCTCTCTTTCGGTAAATTGTGGTGACCCATTTAATGTTTCAAGCCACTCGTGCCGCGTCCCCATCATCATAGTATCACTATGCTGATCGGGTTTCTGAAAGTGAACTTGGGAGCTAAAACTTCGCCCATCCCCAACTGCCCGGACACGATGCTTGTCCAGCTCGAATTGCGCCTCTTTTGGCGTCGCCATCTTGTCAGTGCGACAAACTTGCTGAATTATACAGGGGAGCTACTGTAATAAGCCCACGGATACCCTATTAGCTCCCACGATGCGAGACAACGTGTGTACGAGTATGTATCGAGGCAACTCTGGGAGATAACAGGGGGCTGATATTAGGAGTGTACAGATACTACCTGCCGACAGGCCTCGGTGACGGCGATCAGACAGCCACCTAGTATTACCCACCGCATCTACGAAGTATTAGCCCGCAGCAAGACATCTCGAAGCCCATGATTGGCCGTGGCCTTTCTTGAACAGAGTACAGGGGCGTGTGCTGCTAACCCTGTCCCTTGCCAGGCGTGTTTGGCGCTTCCAAATCCTGGCTACCTTGCACTCTCGTTTGTCTCGTAGTTTCATTTTGCGATGTTTACGCAAGGTTGCAGTGTGGCACGGGTAATAGTAATTACCTGGACTCCGCCTTAGGCCGCCTATAAATAAAGGGCCTGAGAGTCCAATAATCGGACGGAATCAACGTCCATCCTTTTCACACGATCCTCGCCTGTTTACTTTGCAATCTTCTATACCCCTCTTTGGAGCCATGTTCTCTTCCCTAGCTGTCGTTCTGTTGGCTAACGCGGCCCTCCTCGTTTCCGCCGCCCCGCATGTTGCACGCGCCGACTTTGTCTGTCCGTTGGACGAGATGCAAGCCAACCAGTGCCTCGGCGCTAGAGACTGCCTTTACGCCTACCCTAAAGACTGCAGTAAATTTATCTATTGTGAACTGAGTGCCGACGGCAACTCAGCCAAGAAACTCATTAAAGATTGCCCCAATGGCTTGCTGTGGAAGGATACGGACAAAATATGCGCTTTCCCCTGGGAATCTACCTGCGAGGGCGTTGCTATCAGCGTCGGCGTTGGGTTGACAAGATAGTCGAGGCGGATAAATGGCACTTTAGGCATCCAGGCTCGCAGAGATATTATATTCACCGCCCTGCTCAGGAGCTTTCATGATAGAGCGCAAGGGCTACAGTCCCTGCAAGGCCATGATCAAGGCGTGTGTTTTTAAAGTCATGGGTTATATCCTTGCCTAGGCAGTAGTGCAGTACGCGCAGCAGCACCGCTAAGTAGTAGCAGGTAAACAATAGCCCCAACCATATCAACAAGCACGCTAATATACGTCTCCTTTTGGAAATATTATATTTATTCAATTACTTATAGCCTTTCTTTAAATAGAGTGTAATAGTTCTGGGATAGACTTACTATTACATTCTTCGCGAGAAATTTCTTTAATTCTTAATATTATCATCGTGATGAGTCTGCTCCAGCACAAATGTTAAAAAGGAACAAACTAGGAGCAGGGAAGCACCTGCATAACCAGCCGCTTAGGGTGTCACCTAATCCTTTCTCTATAGGAAGAGGCATGCGCGAGATCTAGGAGGTGGCCGCAGCGGATTGTGAGGCACAGGAGGCCCTGACGAACATCGCCAGACTTACATAGGTCGTTCCCATGCGTCCCGTAAAAAATCATAGTTACAGGTACTCCGTACCCGTGGCCCTATTATCTCCCAGAGGTACAGACCTCAGGGAACGCACTGTTAAAAGTGGGTCTCGCCCCCGACACGTCCCTACCCACATTGAACATTTTCAAGATAGCGAATGTGCCAAAGGAAGCAACAATTTTAAATACAAAGAAAACAATGACGCTAACATACTGACCAAGAAAGAAGGGGTTAAACAAATGACTATAAAGCTTTACCTTTTCCTGATTGGTTTCTTCCTCGTCATATAATCTTTCTCTTATTTTTTTTTCTCTCTCTCCCTCTCTCTCGTTTGGGTCAGATTATACTCTACAACAAGTAGTGAGCTGTGGCGCTGGAGGACCAGAAAGTTCACAAAAGCTGTTTCTGCTGGTACTAGAATTGAGGCACGCGACCTAGCCCCAGTTCAACAGCCACAGGGCTGTGATAACCGCATTCTCAATCTAAAACTATGAAAATTCATGCACGAGAGCATTACTGCTTGTCCGCTGGTGGAGTAATCTTTAGGCGCTCAGCCAGTTCTCGCGCGGTTCGTCGTATTGACTTTCGCGGCTCGTCTCCATGCTGCTCTAGTCCGTCCAATTTGTCCTGTATCTTACCACATCGTGGGTGTTCATCGCCAAAGATGCGTTTCACGTTCTTCAACGATTCCTGATACCAACCAACTGCCTCGTCCTTTCTACCAGTTTCTGAGCATAAGTTGCCCATATTCTCCTGCACCAATGTAATCAGTGGAGGCGTGATGATAGATGTTGCCATTCGAGCCTTCAATCCGGCCAACGACTGCTGGAAGTAATCCTCTGCTTCTTCCAGCTGGCCCTGCTCCATATGTAGCAGACCCAAGTTGTTGATGACAGCAAAGACTTTTTCGCTGTTTTCCCCTTCTGCCGCTTTGAATCCTGCCAGAGCTCGTTGATATTGGGACTTTGCGACTTCTATCTCGCCCTTCTTTGCGTTCAGTGCAGCGAGCGAAAAGACGGCATATAGAGTGATGGAGTGATCACTACCGTGAAGCTTTTCGAAACCGTCAATGGCTTGCTTCTGCAGGGTCTCGGCTTCTTGCAACTGTCCTTGCTCGGTGGCGAGGGTGCCGAGATTATGCAAGAGAGTCAGGTTTGCTGCCACAAAATCCGCACCCCTCGATTCCAAGGGGATGTTGTCTCTGGCTTCCAACGCTCTTGCATATATGTAGTTTGCGTCATCCAACCTCCCCAGTTCCAAATAAAGATTTGCTAGATTGACTGCTGTGCTGATTGCCGGTACGTTGTCGAGTCCGATGGTCTCGTCGTAGGCTTCGAAGGCCGATTCCAGGAAGACTTCTGCCTCCTCGTACATTCCGACTGACTTAGTTGCCGTTCCGAGTCGGTCGAGAGTAGGTAACGACTCAGGGTGATCGTCGCCGAGTACTTCATCGAACCTCTTTGCTGCTCGTGTAAGGATGTCAATTCCTTCTGGAACCCTTCCTCGGTCTACATAGAGACTCCCAAGATTATGCATCGCATCTGCTGACTTGGTGTTTTCTGGTGCTGGCACTAGCTTGTCATAGGTTTCGACCACTTTGGAAAACAGAGCTTCGGCTTCATCCAACTTCGACTGAGCCATGTATATTATTCCCAAATTGTTCAGAGCGTCTAGCGTTTCTGGATCTTCTTTGCCGAAAGTTGTCTCATAGCCTTCAATAGCTTTGCGAATAGTAGTCTCTGCTTCGTCAAGGCGACCTTGAAGTCTGTAGATAAGGCTGAGATCATTGATAGTCTGAAGCATTCGTTCATTGTTTGGCCCAAGGGCTGTTCCAAACCCATCGATTACACGAAGGTGTAGTGCTTCTGCCTTTTCCCAACTACATTGGTCAAAATAGACGTTTGCCAGGTCGGCAGCAATAAGTACCGTCGATAGGTCGTTCTCGCCCTTGCATTTATCAGAGCCTGATAATGCTCGAAGGTACATGGATTCAGCTTTTTCCCATTGGGCTTGTTGGGCGTAAAGACAGCCCAAGGACGTGAGAACGTCCACGGTTGTTGCATTATCGGGCCCCAGAGATTCCAGTGATTTCTCGAGGGCAGACAAATACTGCTTTTCCGCAGCGTCTAGCTGTCCAATTGCTTTAAACTGATCGCCTAGGAAACTATACATTTCCGGCTCGCTGAGCTTGCTCGGTGACGACATCATTAAGTTTGCGATCTCAAACGTAGCGGGTGAGGGATCTTGAGAAAGGTAATTCTGCGAGAATAACCAGGCTACAAACGTAAATTATATTGGTGCGGCGATTCTAGTACTATGAGGCCTCTTCTCTTCTTACTGGGATGCTGGCAAACCCGTGGGGTAAATGGCGCCTAGACGGCCCGCTGCGCCTTGCCAAGATATGTGGCGCTACAGCTGTACTATTTGGGCAGTTTAGCTGTTTGAGGGCTGAACAAGGCAGTCGTCGATTGAGAGAGACGAAGATGGCGCATACATCCTCTCAGGGCGGTAAAGTACTACGTTATTTATCATGAACCCGAAAGTTCGATATCGCTGTCGTGACATATCAAACCGCTGTCAACTGGTCAAAGTGACTTGGCTTAGAAGGCTGGTTAGCGTCTAGCAAGATATGGAGCCCAAATTCAGCTGCGCAGCCTGAATATCAGCCTCTTGGGCTGTGCACGCCACCACACTGCAGCAACGTGCAGCCTGGTTATTGTGAGGACATGCCATGAACTTGATAAAGCGAAGACTTTGTATCCCCGCATTTCCGACCACGCTGGTGCTGCACGCTGTTCGTTTAGAACGTTTGTTGTCTCCTGCTTCGCGTCTGTAGAGATGAAAGCAAAAGAGGGCTCCTTATCAGGCCCATACGGCCCGTGGCGGTAGAGGCAAACTACCCAACAAAATAGCATAATGATCGCATTTAGTCCGTACCTGGACCAGGAATCCCTGGACGGGATCTCAGAATACAAATCCTAAATTGACGTAAATTTCCTGCTCAGGGCCATGGGCATAATGAAACTTTTCACATCCCTGCCACGGTGGCCCAACCCCCGCTTACCAGCACAGACATGCATAAGCTGCAACGATTCGCCATGAAGCAAGCTGCTGACCAGCGCACAAGGCTATGCAACCTCACCTGGGCCTAAAAATACCATCCTCAAACATAGACTTTGAAAGGAAACGCGACAGTCTAATCTTGAGCTTCACTTCGCTTAATACCCTGGCAGAGATCAAAGACCTCTCTCATGGCAGACCCACTGTCCATCGCCGGGTCGGCGGTGGGAATCGTCTCTCTCGGCCTCCAGGTCGGCCAGGGTCTCTTCGACTACTACAAGGCGTGGAAAGGGCAAGCTCAGGACGTCGCACAGACGCTGAAGAAGGTTTCACGTCTTCTCGAGCTCCTTGGCATCCTGCACGACAAGCTCAACGAGAAGCCTCGAAAAGACCATGGCAAAGTAGTAGAGTCCGCCATGGCAGACTGTATGGAAGACTGCAAAGAGCTGATACACGAGCTCAAGGAGCAGCTGGACAAGTTTAAATCACACGATGACCAAAAGGTCGATTTTCGCGCCATCGGCCGACGCCTCGCGTATCCCTTTCGACAGAGCACCTTGCAAAAGCTCGAGGAAGATATCGACGCCGTCATGACGTGCCTGTCCTTTGCTTTACAGCTATTGCAGCAGCAGATAGTCGAGGCTGTCTACACCGAAGCAGAGGCTGCCAAGGCACTCGTGGAGCTAGTACGGGCCTCACAGGTATCAGATCAGATCAGAGACTGGCTCAAGGCTCCAGATGCCACCATAAACTTCAACGAGGCTCTGCGAAAGAAGCACCCCAGCACCGGAAAGTGGTTTGTGGATGGCGACGAGTACGCAAACTGGCTGGAGAAGCCGTCGTTTCTATGGCTGGTTGGCTTTGCGGGTTGTGGCAAGTCTGTCTTGGTGTCAACGGCTATACAGCACGCCTTTAAACACAGAAACGGAAGCAGCAGAATCGGAGTCGCTTTCTTCTTCCTTGCGTTCAACGACAAAGGCAAGCAGGATTCCTCTGCAATGCTCCGCGCCCTCATCCTGCAGCTGTCCTGCCAGCAAGACGTCAGCCACAAGTGTCTGCAGACGCTGCACAAAAACTACCGCGACGCCTCCCCATCGGACGACGACCTCATGGAGTGCTTACTTGAGATGATTCGCACATTTGATAAAGTGTACATCTTAATAGACGCGCTGGATGAGAGTCCCAGAGACACTCATCGTCCAAGACTGTTGCAGTATATTGCCGACCTGCGCGCCTTTACAGACCCTACTGTAACTCTTCATCTCATGGTCTCCAGCAGAGACGAGGTCGATATCCGCGGCGAACTCGAAGCTACCAGAGAGGAGACCATAAGGATGAGAAATGAGGGCATTGATGCTGACATATCCATGTTTATTGCCCAGCAGCTCAGCAATAACCGCCAGCTGCGAAAATGGGCGGAGCACCACAATCGTATTGAAGCCGTGCTTACCGAGAAAGCTGAAGGCGTGTAAGTCAGCAGCCTCCCAACCGAATAGTCAATAAGTACCAATTATCATTCAGGTTCCGCTGGGTAGAGTGCCAGTTCAAAGCACTGTTGAGCTGCCCGCCGAGCGAATATCACCTCGAGGTCCTTCTGGCTTCGCTACCCAGAAGTCTCGACGAGACGTACGAAAGAATGCTTAGCCACATCCCACCAGAGGCCAAAGATGATGCAAGAAGGATGCTAATGATGCTTTGCTGCGCAACTCGGCCCTTGGCTGTCTCGGAGCTCATCGAAGGTATGGCTGTGGAACTGAGCAACGACACCCCCAAACTGAACCCCAAGCGACGGCTCAAAAACATAGACGCTCTTCAGGAGGTCTGTCCAGGCTTCACAGAGGTAGACACGCCAGATTATGGCGAAGCCGCGGTGCGCATCGCCCACTTTTCCGTCAAGGAATACCTCGAGTCGGATCGGATATACGAGTCGCCAACCACCGCCGTGTTCGGCACAAGGAACCAGAGTGTCCAAACAGACATGGCGTTAATCTGCACAGCAATCTTGCTCACCATTGGCCTAAGGAGAGAGGCAATTGCCCCTCCGCCGCCTCTGCCCGAGGTGACAGATGATGTATTTTCCTTTGCGTTTTACTTTGCGGACAGTTGGGATAGCCACTACTTTAAAAGCATCAAGGAAGCACACTCTGCGACATTAGAGGACCAGGTACTCCGGCTATTCTCAGTGGACACCATCATGAATTGGATTCACATGCGTCTTCGTGAAGGCGGCGAGTGGAATTACAGCGAAGAGTTTGGGGACCCCGGCACACCGCTCTACTATGCTTCGCTATTGGGTGTGGATATCGCTGTTCGCAGACTTGCAGAGAACATAACCAGCAGGGAAGAGATTGACGCGGCGGGTGGGCGCTACGGAACCGCTCTGCAAACTGCTTCCCAGTGCGGCCACGAGGGCGCCGCCCGGGTGCTACTTGATCTTGGAGCAGATGCCAACGTACAAGGCGGATGGTACGGTAGCGCCCTGGCTGCGGCGGCTTATAGCGGCGCTCAAGGCATTGTGAGGCTACTTCTCGACGCTGGTGCCGACCCCAACGCCGGAGGCACAGCAGCTTTGCACATAGCCGCTGCCAGCGGTCATAAAGCCATCACCAAGCTGCTTCTCGACGCTGGCGCCAACATAAACGCAGCCGATGAGAGTTACGGAACGGCGTTGCTTGCGGCTCTTCGTATAGGTGACGAACAAGCTGTCTCGCTGCTTATCGAAAACGGTGCTGATGTCAACTTAACACCTCCAAACGTACCATTCCCCTTGGAAATCGCGGCTCAGTTTAAGCAGGTTGTTCTGGCCAAGCTTCTACTCGACAACGGGGCCGCCGTCTGTGAACAAGGCAAACAAGGCGAACGAGGCGAACAAGACCAACAAAGGCAACATGTGCTGCGGCTCGCCTTGAGACACGCTGTTATGCATGGTCGCGAGGACGTTGCTCGGCTGCTCCTGTCCCGGGGCGCGCAGGTCAAAGACCCGACGTATTTCGGCAGTGCAATGTGGCTAGCGGTATGTCAGCACCTCGACAACATGGTTCAGCTGCTAGAAGAGCACGGCGGAGTGGTAAACCCAGCAAACAGCGGTGAAGCTTGCGATATTGTAGAAGAGGCGGCTCGCGGCAACGACGCAGCCGTTAGAGATCTACTACTCAAAGAAGGCGCGGACATCAACAGCCGTGACCACCATGGAAGAAGTGTGCTGCAGGCTGCCTGTGAGGGCGGACACCGCGATGTAGTAGAACTACTGCTGAAAAATGGTGTAGAAGTACCCAAGTTATTCGTGGATGAGTATGCATCGCCATATTGGCTGGCACAGAGGGCGCCTTATCGAGACTATCCCGGCAAGCAAAGCATTACGACCATGCTGAGTATTTTATAGACGGAACCATCAAGTTAAAGATACACACCCCCAGCTCCAAATTGAGAGATGTAGCGATCAAACCCTCCGTCGTCCATGCAACTAGGCACGTTGTCACCTTCCTGTCCAGGCTACTGATGGCCCCGGTAGTTGTGCTGCGCAGTAGAAGTAGAAGGACCACGCTGCGCAGGCTGTTGATGCGAGACGACGGAGCTGGCGTTCTGTTTGGCCCCAGACCAGAGTCTGATGGTGGTACTCGACTTCCTTCAAAGTGACGTAAAAAGTGACTAGTGCCCGCCTCCAGCAAGTTGCCCAAAAATGCTCGCCGGACCGCGTCTCTCGGCTCCTCGGGAACTCCATTCGCCACAATTTGTTCGAACTCAGACGGCCAGTACTGAGCTACAAAGCCTTGGAAAGCCTCTTGCTTCTGCGACATAAGGCCATCCGCGATATATGGGTTCGCTGGCAATGGCTGCCTCGGGAAGATGATGGCGTACATTCCGTTCCACTGCTCGCTGGCTCTCTTTAGTATTAACACGCTTCTTCAACTGATGTTTTTCGCGGCTGTGATACCTTCCCAACACTTTGGGGGTTGCATCTGACAACTGCTTTCTCGAATGTGGGTGTTCTGGTCCTTTTCAGTGACAAATTCGTCGTTGCACATGGCATGTTTACGCACACTGTTTTCCGTCAGGCGGGTAACTCGCTAGTACAATAGAATAATTTAAGAAATGAGAATTCAAAATGACTGGTATCTATCATCCAAAACACCTAACAGTGTAAATCCCCCCGCCACCCCCGAAAAAAAAGACGAATAAACACCTAGCAGTGTGAATCCCAAAAAGCCGAATCGCTAGAGAACTTCCTTTTCCCGCTGGAAAATGCTTCATAAAAATGCAAAACTTTCGCTAAAGTACAACGCTGGTCGTATATATTGCTAGAAAACAAAAATTGCCATCGAACTTGACCCGAGTCGGTCATTGCTGATACTCGCCATGGAACCAAACGGAGTAGTTGGCCCCGGTATCCGGCATGGAAATCGGAATGACACTGATGAAGTTTACAAAGCACTGGCCGCTCTTCTTGTAGCTCGCCGTCTGCATCTGGCATTCGGTGCGAGAGTCCATGACCTGTTGCAGCGTTTGGATGGCGGAGTAGTCGCCTGTGCTGAATGGAACTTGTTGTAGATGCGACTGTCTCGGCGGCGCCTGGAGGGCCAGCGCATTCTTTCCGAGGACGTCGGCTCTTGAGAAGCCGGTGAGGTTGTAGAAGGCGTCGCTGGCGTAGATGATGGGGTGGCCTGGGTGGTCGAGGTCGGAGACGGTGATGGCGACGGAGGCATCTACTGGGCCAAGAGAGATTTGAGGGTTGGGACGGCTAAAGATTTGCAGCTGGTTGTAGGGTTAGCGATCAGACCACTTGAAGATGGCCGATTGTTCGAGTTTTTAGTAGTATGCTTACCAGAATGGACATGACATCGAGGCTGCTCGATGAATAGATGCCTGGGTAGATGACAGGATCTTGCAGACGGCGCCATCGTGGCGTTGCCTCTGCATCATCAGAAGATGTGTTCGCCGTCTCCGGGAAACCATACTAATAAGTAGCAAAGCGCATTAGCACGCATCGGATACAAGCCAACAATGACCATCAAAGCATCATACCTGCAAAGCCTTATCCTCCCATGGGTTCATGGCGTGCGCTGGCGCCAGAGGAGCACCGTATATCGCCGAGGACATGTTGCGTTTCCAGGAGAAGAACGTCCGGTGCAAAAGAAACCCAAATCAAACGTCACAGTATCGTTTACACCAGCCAGACTTCACCTCGTGTTTCAAAGACCAACAGAAGAAATCCAAAACGGCGATCGACAGAAGATGGGGTGTATAAGTCTTGCACCAGAACCCCCCAGCTGTATATCTACCAAACCATAGCATTCGTACCCAGTTAACACATAGGCTATGTTTTTCTCCATCCGCCACGATAGAACCGGGCCCGTCGTTTCATCGGGCTGCTAGCCCAGAATCAAGAACTGGGCAGCGCTGAGTGCGAGAAAGTGCTACGTCGTGGCCAGGCGCAGCCGACCGATCTGGGCCGATGAGTGTAAATGGTGAGGATCGGGGCCCTCTCAGAGGCCGGAAAGGTGGAACCACCGGCGATGGGGTCGGTGGCCCGACATCATTGACAATGGTGGCGATCGGCGGCGGCGTGGTTCGCTTGGGTGGCTTCTGTGTCGATGAACGCAGTTTATCTAGATGGATAGTCGCGTTGTTGCATGCTATATCGCGCAATGCTTGTTTATGAGGCCGAGCCCATGTAAGGTGCGTCATCGCTTGCTGGGCGAGTACCTTGCATCCAGCCTTGCCACCGCTTCTTCAGCAGCGTCACTGCCACTCCCACAGAAATACCATCTGAAATGACATATCTGATCTGTCCTACATTCCATATCGAGTCTATTACAAGCTGCATATCGCCTGTGAAAATCGATTGTGCTACCAGAGTACATGATTGTAGAGTGCATCATCGACCCTTCGCCATGAAGCTTGATCGCCATCCGCAGCCGCATGGGAACCGGTGAAATCAAGAGCCAGGTTTTAATATGAAACAGTAGCTAACTGCATCCATGCACTTTAAGATTACAACAACTCTGGCCTCAATATAGTACTCATATGACGAAGTAAATGCAACTCTCCATCACGATTTCTGCCGTCATAGGGGCCCTAGTGGGGCGATTCACCACACAAACTCCCGATCAATGCCACCCAGTCCCACCGCGCGTAGAACGGCCGCACAGTCGCGTCTCACCCCACCAAGCTCAGGCACACTTTCCAACCACCACCGCAACGAAGCTCAACGGGGTTGAACAGATCGAAAAATGTCACGACGGCTCGTCAATAGGAGCCGCTCATCCGCCGCGCCGTCCTCGCCGGCGACGGCTCCCCGCCCGTCGACAGCCCTCCCAGCCTACGAACCGCCCTCGTGCCCGCTCAACGACGCCGCCCGCCGAGCCCTCGGCGAGCTGTCCAGCAACCGCGACGGCGGCGCGGCCTCTGCCTACGGGACGCACCTCAAGGACAGCGTCAACTACCTGGGTCACAGCGTCATCGACCTCCAGGAGCGCCTGCGCGGGCAGCGCGACCGCCTGGCGTACCTGCGGCGGCGGCGCGCAGAAAAGGGCGTCGAGGACAAGACGCCCGACGAGCAGCGGCTGGAGCACCACCTCGCCTCCTTCTCCGAGAGCGTCAATGCCCTCTCTCGCGAGTCGGAAGCCGCTGTGCGCGACCTCATCGACCGCCGCGCCGAGCTCGAGGACCAGGCTGCCGTGCTGGGCGACCTGTACACGGCGGCCGCGACGCAGGACAACAACGCCGCCTCTGCCACGGGGACGCGGCAGACGCGCAACTCGCGAACGACGGCGGCGAACCAAGACGATCCGGACGGAGTAGCTGCTGCGGAAGACGACGCCGAGCAGCAGCAGGAAGATACCAAGCCGCTGCCGCCGGCCAGCACGCGCGATTCGTTCCGCGAGAGGCAGGCGCATAAGCGCAGCGAGTTTGAGCAGCTGGACGTGTACGAGCGGTACGCGCGCAACAACGACTACGCCAACTTCAAGAAGCTGTGGCACGACGCCGCGCGGCCCGAGGACGGTCCGCCACTGCCGGACGCGTCGCGCTGGTTCCGCGCCGACGGCGAGCCCGTGCTGCCTTCGGCTGCGGATGGGCAGCTGGAAGACGACGAGGGCGCAGAGGGCTCCGACGACGACATTGCCGTTGCGAGGGAGGTGATTTCTCTGCGGTGCCCGCTCAGCCTGCGGCCGCTGGAGGAGCCGTACAGCAACCACAAGTGCAAGCACACGTTTGAAAAGTCGTCGCTGCTCGACTACCTGCCGGCTAGGGGCTCGGTGCAGTGTCCGCAGACGGGATGTTCCGAGGTAAGGAAAGCAAAAGATTTATGGGAAATCTGTTCGTATTGAAAGCTAACATGGCTGTTAGAAATTCACGAGGGCAAAGTTTGATCAGGACTTTTACCTCGACGAGGTCATCCTGCGACGCATTCAGCGCGCCAAGCAGGCACAGGACCGCTTGGATGACATGGACGTCGACGATGAGGATGTGGACGGGTCGACTTTGAATGGGGAGGTGATGGTGAGCAGCCAGCGCTCTCTGGGCAGGCGGGCGAAGCAGGAGGCGTGATTTCTTTGCCTGCGTTGCATGTGTATAACGAAGAAATGATACCCAATAAACACGTCACTTTATATTCTCCATTGCCGGCTTATTGAAGATATGTTCGTCTGTATTAATAGTTACAAATCTATTCCAATGGATATACGAAAATGCGCCAATAAACGCCATCGGCCCCTTTCTTAATAACAAAAAATATGCTCTAGACATTGTTGTCATGCAAAATGCAAGTCATCAGTCTATACAAGCAAGTCGGCCGTGTGTAGTTATATGTCTGTCTATACGGCTTGGGTCTTTATGCCAGGTTTAGCCACACCATGACCGCCACAGGCGGAAGTAACGCTGCCTGGATCTTGGGCGTAAGCAAGCTGGCGGCATCTGGCGTATCCGTGGCGGTAAACATGCCCGTCAGCGTCGCCGTCGACGTGCTCTGTGGTGTCTTGGTTGGCGTGCCCGTCTCGTTCATGAGCGGCCAGTCCGCAGAGGAGCTGTACAGTACACCATTGATAATAACACCTTCTTCTTTGTTAAGCATATCAATGGCTTTCTGGTCGCAGGTACTTCCAATGTCGCGAATGTAGCAGGTGGTATCGGGCATGCTAGGCAGCTCGGCTGTATGGGTTGCGTTGGCCGGGCCGTCCGTGCCAAACGAGTCCAGCTCGACCTCTTGCCCGGTAGATACGGAAGCACCCTTGATGATGCGGGCAAAGACCTGGAAGGCCGTCTCGGGCTGGTAGGTGGGCACCGAGTGGCCGGCCTGGTAGATGCGGCTGAAGGAGAAGTTGGCAAACTGCCGAACCACGCCGCCAATGTAGGAGCTGTTGACAATGATGGGCGCGTAGCCGGCCGCGGGGAACTTGGTGGGATACTCGCCGCCAGCCTGAGACGCCACGCTCAGCGAGACGGCCTCGCCGCCCATCCAGTTGCAGATGTAGTCTCTGTCGCCGTACATCATACCGATGCGGATACCGCTATCCAGCAGCTTTGCGAGCTTCGGGATCACGCCGCGGCGCGCCATGTCGCCAGTGTCATAAAACGCCTCGAAGACGGTCTCACTCGCCTTGGTGTAGTTGACGGGCGAGCCAATGGCGGCAATAACTTCGTCGCGGTTCAGGTATTCGAGGAAGGTTGACGGCGGAGTAGGGTCCTCGTAGGGCGCAGCCAAGTCGTATGGACTTCTGTTTGCAGAGTAGTACGCCGCTTGTATCTCATTGCACGCCGCCCCAGCGCTGCGGCACGCTATGTTTACGTCAATCACGTTGCCGGTGCCGTCGGGGTCGTCGCTCTCGACGAGTCGTCTGCACCTTTCCAGCTTCTCCTTGCAGCCATACTGGGCATTGAACTTGTCGCGATAGAACGTGGCTTCTTGGTCGCTGATGGCTTTGAAGCCGTAGGTGTTTTTCGAGGCGAATACCGGCGATATCGGCACTTCAATCTCCAAGTCGATGCAGCCGTTGACGATTCCCAGCGACTCGAGGCGTACGGGGAGGGTAGTGTTGGCGTTAATCTCACCGCTCAGACGCTTCGCGTTTTGCTCCTCCCATAGATCTGCAAATATTGGACCGTAGCGTCCTCCGTAGCTCTCGCAAAACAGCGAGACGCCCATTTCACTGGACTCGGAAGGCTGGTACTCGGGAAAGGCACCGAGAAAGCCTTGCAGCAAGTGCCAGACACCTATCGCCGACTGCTGTGTCGTGTTTGTAGTTTGGTTGAAAAACTGGGTGCTCAGGGTACCGTTCTGATACTGCCAGGCAAATTCAGGTTGAGGGTCGTTGAAGGGTTCAGATATGCCATTTCTTCTGCTGAAGTCGACAGTGACATTTGTCGGCTCGTCGAAGGAAAAGCCGACCTGGCTAGGCTGATCGACAAAAATCATGTTGGAAGAGCGATCCCAGCCCCAGTCTCGGGCCACAGTCTCGTACTCATCCAGGCCCTTCTCAACCACGTAGCAAGGTCCATTGCCGCCAAACATGCCGTACATGGAGCTGGAGCCGGGGCCGCCATTCAACCATACTGTGAAGCTGTCCGTCTTTTCGCGCGCCTCGACAAACCAAAAGAAAAGGTTGGCCGGGTAGTCGCCGGGGAGCGACACCCAGCCTGTGTACTGCTTCTGCGTGTCAAACGCAGTTGTGCAAGCGCCAGTGGGCTCCTTGTACGAGACGGTGACGTTGTGCCCGCCAGGGGACTCTATGACGGTCAAGTTGCGGTAGTACTCTTGGTTGACAAACTGCGCTGCTGCGGCCGAAGCCAATTGAAGCAAGGCGAGCGCAGAAAACATGATGTTCGGAGCCCGGTATCGGGTGCGGGAGACGGGCTGTGGTATTTTCAGGTTCACTGTCTCAGACCATGCCGTTTGGTGGTGTGAATTCCTACTCGCTAGCAAATCGACGGCACCTTTCAACGAAACTTCCGAACGATGTAGCGACCGCAGAAACCGCCCCGGCGAGCAAAGGATGAGGAGGGGGATTTTATGGTTGAGGAAGCGTCTCGTCGGGCGAGATCGACATTTTGCAGGCAGAAAATGGCGTCGGCCGAACGGTGGTGGAGTGGTGACAGACAAGAGGCCTGTGGCTGTGGAGCGTGGTGAAGTGAGGCGCTGGTGGTTGACCAAAGGTGCCTTGGCCATGGGCAGGCTGACATCGAGTCAGAGAACGTGGGCTGCGGCTGAGGTTGCCGGCCGGCTTGCAGCTAGGCGGGTTCCTGTGCGGCTTGCCGAGTTGGGCGAGTCAAGAGGTCCCATTGTGCCATTGTACGGGGGCGCTAGCGGCCACATGTGTGTACCTGAGCCGCCAGTGGCTTGCCGCTGAAGGCAGCGGCCGAGCTGAGCTGCGCAGCAAGGCGTTCGTACCCTACCCCGGGAAGACCTACTTTTGTCTGTCGCCGATGTGGTTGTTATGATCGCAGGCTAAATGCTCGTAGATCGCATAGCATGTCAATTCGTTATCTGCTAGCAATAGTACGCGTGCTATTCCACAGAGGCAAGGCTCACCTGGTCTGTTTGTTTGCTGTGTATGGCGTATGATTTCGTTGCGTACACCGTCTGGGTGCGAGGCGTACCGACATTGATACTTCACCACAAGAATGGTGGCAACATGGGTCCTTCAATCTCTATATACCATTCAGGCTAAATGTCGACACTAGGCAGTCGGAAACCCCAGAGTTTGCGTTTATTCGCTTTCCCCTGCCTTACCGAGTTGGGGAAGCGTCCAATCTGCTCATCTGTGAGGCTGCAGCACATGCATGGCTACGAATCACTGCCCCTCTGTTCTATACCAAAGCTCTATTTCCCGCGTAGTGTTTCTAGCGTCATTGACCCCAAGCTGCACGATAGGGACAGGTACAAGGAGACACTTGCGGAAACCAGGACCGATGGGACAGAACCGTCGTCTTGAACCGAGTCCAGAAAAGGGCGCGATGGATGAGTAGTATGGTAGAGTAGCCTTATGGCTCCGCCTCCAGCCCTAGCGCTTTACGCGTGAGAGGTGGCTCGCTGCCCACCCCACCCCCGCTGTACAGAATGCACGCGCTTCAGCGGCGATTCCGTTTCTCGACGTCAACTTTGTCCTGAATAGGAAGGGGTGTTGGTCTTGCCTATGTGGACTGGGTCTTCGCCGTTGGTGTTTACTTGACACATAATATTCCTTCCAGGCTGCTGTTTCTCTGCGAGAATCGTACAGTAGCATCGGCCGCTGCGGTCGTCGTTTGTCACAAGATCCTCTATTCACGCTTCGTTTCTACTCCTCTTGAACACAGCACCTGTCGAGGATTGTGACGAAGCCGTACATACCAGCATGGCTCTTTTCGATTCCATCCTGTACCTGCATATAGGAGTACCTGTGAACTGGCTGCCAGAGTTCAGCTTGACACATATCCCAACTGGCCAAGAAGGCAGCGAATGCTTTACGATTCGAAAGCACCCTAAAAAGGACCTGAGATATCACTACTTTTATTCATGTTCAGTGTGTGAAAGTCGGAGGGGCTTCATACGATTATATGTCAATGATGGACCTTGGGCTTGCCTACACTATTAACTGGCTTATACCATGGACGCGGCAGGCTGCAAAGGCCAGATCTAAGAGTGATCCAAGGGAGCTCTATCCTGGGCCATAGTCGAGAGTGTAGGCGGTTTGTCGGTACTTTCCAAGGAGTTACGGGACCTTATTTGCATCCATACAACGACTTTTATATTACAATTAACGCCTGATTTCGAGCTCCGTGCTCCGCTGTATAATACAATGCAAATGCTAAATATAGTGTACAATGACGCCAGTACCACCTTAAATCAGCTCCCGGAATCACCCTTTTTTCAGCGCCATTACCGCCTCCTCTACTCATCCCTCCTCACTGCGAAGAAGTAGTTTCCCACCTTTTCGCTACCGCGGACCTCGCGCCACCCCAAGCCAGGAACGTAGACAACGCCCAGCACCTTGGGGCTATTCCAGCCCTTGTCGACGAAGAAACGACGCAGTTCATCCTCATTAATGTACTTGTTCCAATCGTGAGTGCCGGGCGGCACGATCCGCAGAATATCTTCAGCAACGAGGTTCGTCGTGAACCAGCTCATCCACGTGCGCGCAATCGTGCTCATAACCAGCCAACCCCCAGGCTTAACAAACGGACGCACGCGGTCGAGGAACGCACCCGGGTCATCAATATGCTCAATGACCTCAAACAGCGAGACGACATCGTGGCCCTCGCCCGGCGGGGGCACGGGCAGCGCCTCAATCGAGCTGAGCTTGTAGGTCAGCTTGCCGCGCAGCGACGGGTCCTTTTTCGCGTGGGCTTTGGCAACGGCCAGCACGGAGGGCGTCGGGTCGATGGCGGTGACGTGCGAGGTGGTCGGCAGCCGGGCGGCGCTCTCGGCAAAGATGCCGCCGCCGCAGCCAATGTCGAGGTAGGACAACGACGGGTCCTGCGCGTTTGTGGAAGGGAGCGAGCCAGAGCTCGCGAGGCAGGCGCGGATAAAGTCGTGGCGGAGAGGGTTCATGAGGTGGAGGAGGCGCGAGGAGCCGTGGGGTGCCCACCAGTCGGCGGCGAGGGCGGTGAAGTGCGAGACTTCATCGGGGTTGACGGAGGAGAAAGCTGACGATGATGACGAGGAGGCGGAGGAGGAGGATGTGGTGGACGAGCTTTGCCATCGTAGCTGTGGATGTTGCTGGATCCTGGCGCATAGGGAGACTGGCGTTGTTGGATGCGAGTGCAATTGAGTATTGGCCGACCGTGCCAGACGGCCGGCAGCTCGTCGGAGCGGAGCGCCGGGCATTGGGAGTTGCAAGCGCGTTCGCGGTGCCGAGGATGCGATCGATGGTGATTTGCCTGGACGGCTGCTGGCCAAAAAAAGCTGTGGTGGATGACAAAGAAAACGCCGGTTCGCCGCGCCCGCTGGGGTATGGTAGCCTGAGGCGATGAGCAGAGCAGTCGGCGGGCCGCGGTTACGTCGGGGTCACCCCACATTTGGTTGGAGAAAGCCCGGCCGGGAGGGAGTATGGAGAGACGGGATGAGAGGAGAGGCTGCGTGTACGGCTGTCATAAATATACAAAACAATATATGGATGCGAATGCTATAGTGTAATTGCAATGTGCTATACAGATCAGGTGAAATCGCCAGGGGAATTGCCTTGTGCAACCATCTCCCACCTCTACACGTGCTCGCTCAAGGACCTTGGTACTCTGTAAATGTGTACTCCGTGCGAGTATAGAACAACAGTAGAGCCTTCTACCACCGCGTCCGTCACCGTAAATTACAACGTACTCCATACACATCTCAAAACTCCCCGGTGGACTTTTCCATCTCCTTCCCCCGCTGAACCCAAGCCGAGCCGGGGGGAATCACTGTCCCAGACGAGTGAGCGCGGGCGGTGCCACTGGGCGAATACTTGTGCCGAACCGGCGGGACCCCCCAGCCAACAATACCGGGCGCCGAGGGCAGGTAAACGACAGCCGCAAGCCGCAGCCGGCGCTGCTGACTCGATCAAGGTTCAGGCTTGCGGGCGGCACTTATGGTGCGACCGCGTGATTGTTTTTGCTTGTGAATATCTGTTCTTTCAGCAAACTCCATCGTCTCTTCTTTCTTTCCATCCAATTTTTATTCTACTCTTCTCTTCATTCATCTCTCCATTTCTTCCCCTGCACGAGATCCGGGATACCCTTACTCCAGGGACCAGGCGCAGCCATTGCTAATCAGGGAAAGTGGGGTGACAGCCGTTTTCCACGCCCATCCTCCCTGCCGCTTCCGCATGTGAGCGCATTAGCAACGCCAGCCTCACCACCAAAAAAACCGTCCCGCCGATTCAACCTTTTTTTGAACCTTCATCTCTCCTCTCTCCTCGACAACCTCACCCTCTCTACCTTTCTCCCAACCGCAAAGATGCCGTCTTCCACCATTGACCCGAGTCAATTCGACTCGATCCCCTCATGCGTTGAGGCCTTCCGTACGTCCACTCCCCATCCCGCAAGCTCCGGTGCCGCATGTGACGGTGACTCTGGCAATAACCTCCACGACAACGAACTAACCCACCGCAGGCAATGGCGAGTTCCTCCTCGTCCTCGACGACCCCGGCCGCGAAAACGAAGGCGACCTCATCATCGCCGCCCAGGACGTCACCACCGAGCAAATGGGCTGGATGATCCGCCACTCCTCCGGCTACGTCTGCGTGCCCATGCCGGGCCCCCGAGCCGACGCCCTCAACCTCCCGCCCATGGTCACCAACACCCAGGACCCGCGCGGCACCGCCTACACCGTCTCCGTCGACGCCGAGCACCCGCTCACCACCACGGGCATCAGCGCCCACGACCGCGCCCTCGCCTGCCGCGTCCTCGCCGACCCCAAGACCACCTCGGCCAACCTGCGCCGCCCGGGACATGTCCTGCCGTTGCGCTCCGTCCCCGGCGGCGCCCGCGCTCGCCAGGGCCATACCGAGGCTGCTACCGAGTTTTGCCGCCTCGCGGGCAAGGAGCCCGTCGCGGCCATTTGCGAGATTGTCGACGACGGCGAGGAGGTGCCCGGGCAGGCGATTCGTCGCGGGCCCCGCATGATGACGGGTGAGGACTGCGTCAAGTTTGCGAGGAAGTGGGGGATCAAGGTCTGTACTATTGAGGACCTGGTCGCCCATGTTGAGAAGACGGAGGGCAAGCTGGCGGCCAACGGCTCGGCGTAGGCGGGTTGAAGAGATTCTGTTGGGATGGAATTTGGACATAGACGGTTGTCGTGTTGGGCCTAGACTGAACTTGGAGTCGGTTTAGTCCACCTTTTTTTGCTACGGATTGCATTGCGAAAAATTAGGAAATAAGGATTTTGGCGGGTTTTGTACTTTAACTTTGTATTTTGGGGGTATATACACTTTGTTTCTGCGTTCATCTTTGGATATAACTCTACTCGGTTGTTATGCTCTGTTTTGTTATCTTTAGAGCTATACTTTATATTGGCAACATAGTCATGGAGTTTTCTACACTTGGTCCCGTATAATATGCAATATGTGATGTTGAAACTGTTGTAAAGAGAACCTTTTATTGCGCCTTGTACTATGCAAAATTCTTGGCTGTAACAGCCGGTAAAACTAGATGCAAAAAAATTCTCCAACAATGGGTATATCGTCTATGTATATGCACCTTTCGCCACCACACTACGCCATAAAGTCATCCTCCATGTTGGCGTTATCCTTGGTATTGCTCACCCCAAGGTTCAACCCGGCCGCCTTATCCAGCAGCTCCTCCGCAGCATGGCCCGGCGGCGGCGCATCGTCAATCTCCGTCACCCTCGACTCCCCCGGCTGCGACGCCGGCACGCTCGACCTAACCTTGACCTTGACCTCGCCGCCTACACCATCAACGCGCAGCGTAGAGATGGCCTCGCCACCGGGCGCGGGCTTGTTCGGCGCGGGCGTCATGTTGACCAGCTCGCGGAAAAAGTTGTTGGCCTCTTCGCACCCGTCCAGCAGCCACTTGAGGCAGATGGTGACGCGCTCCTTGGCAAACGGGTTGTGGTCGTCGTACGCGCAGCAGTTGAGCAGCGGCACGATGCCGTTGTGCTTGACCATTTGCATCTGCACGTCCGAGTTGCCCGGGCTGTTCTGGCCCGCCGGGGGCTGCAGGAGCGTCGCGATGATGGTGAAGATTTGGCCCTTGACGCCCGACCAGGGAAACTTGTGCGCTGGTTCCTGCAGGGGCGGAGGCGGCGACGCGGGCTGGGCGGCGCCGTCTGCTGCTGATGCGGCGGCGAATGGGCGCTCTACCATCGGGTTGGGAGGCTCGTTGCTGCCACCGCTGCGGTTCGCCACCTCGACCAGCGGCTTCTTGGGCACAGCGGCTTCCAGGCCGCTCAGAACCGTAATCAGGTCGTACACGGCCTCCCACTCAATCAGCTTGGCGCGCGTGTCGGCCATTTCGGCGGCCGTCGTCATAAAGTCGAGGTACTGCGCGAGGCCGTCCTTGGCCCGTTCCATGTCCCAGCTATCCACGGGGAAATCGGCAGCGTCGCTCTTGTCTTCGCGAATCTGGGCCTGCAGATGCATGAGCGCGGCACACTCGGGCACGATGCGGCTGCGGAAGAAGCTGAAGAGGAAGGCGACGAGCTTGACGTCGCGCGAGTTGTCCTTGCCCTCTTGCGAGGCACTGCCCGTGACCCGGGCTCGTAGCATGTGGTTGATGAGGCGGAGCAAGACGGTCTGGGCGGGCGAGATGATGTCCTTGGAGATTCGGAGCGAGTTCCATGCGTAGGGGATTAGGGCACTGTGATGCAGCGCCTCGACTATTTGCGTTGTCACCTGGAAAATGAGCGACTGCTCGTCCTTGTCCCACACGGCAATAAAGACGAGGAGCTCGCGAAGCAGGCTACGTCCACATTCAAGCGCCAAGAACATCCTACACCGTGTCTTTTGCAGGTTCTCTCCGGCACGGGTAAGACCAGATCCGGCATTGTCGAGGATACACGACTTGACAATCATGTGCAGAGCCTCGATTTGCTTGGGGTCGAGAATGTTGGGTACTTCCGTCAACAACCCGGTCAGAGGACCTTCTCCATACGATTCGTCGTCGTCGGCGTCGTCATCATCATCCAGCATGTCATCAACATAGTCGTGCGCGTAATCATGATCGTGGTGGTGGCAGTGGTGGTGGTGATGCTCGCATTCGTGATCATGGTCATGTTCGTGGTCATGATCATGATCGTGCTCATGATCGTGGTGGTGGTGGTGGTCGTGGTCGTGCTCATGGTCATGATCATGGTCGTGATAGCAGCTATGCTCATGTTCATGGCTATGTTCATGGTCGTGCTCATGGCTGTGGTCATGGTCGTGTGCGTGGTCATGCTCGTGTTCATGTTCATGCTCATGATCGTGATCATGGTCCGACTCGTCATCATCATGGTGATGGCAATGATGACACTCTGGGCAGTGATCATGATCCGATAAGCCGTCACCTTCTGGAGGTAAGGAATGGTCGTCGTGATATGAGTGCGAATATCGATGCAGCAAGTTGTTCTTGCAGTGTTCTGTCCGCGACTGTGCAAAGTCAACGCCAGGCATCGTCACAATCCACTCCTCGTAGTTGGGATCTCTAGCCCGCAGCCACCACGTATCAATCTCCCGAGACACTCGCCCATATGCACGATCCTGCTCAAACTTGTCTGTTTCGTCGGGCTTCCAAACGGGGTTGATCTTTTCCTCTCCATCGCCGATATCAGCAGGTTTGTCCACCGAGCCTTCTGGAAGCCAGTTCCATGCCAGCGGTCGAATGGGTGCCAGGTTCCCCGGCGGCTTGTCGGCATGGTTCTGCGCATAGTCGCGCAAGAGTTTGCAGGCCGTATCGCACATTTTGGAGTTTCGCTCCAGCCAGTGCTGCACTTGCTGCTTGGCTACCTCGGGCCGGAAACCGGAGCAGTCGGCCATGTCATCGTGGCCCGAGAGCGCCCCGTCGTCGTCAAAGAGGACGTCGAACCAAAACGACATTTTATTCCTATCGTGCTTTGCCGTCCAGTTGTGCGCCTGCTGTAGCGACGTTACCAGCAACTTCTTATAGAGCTCGGTAATATCCGCCAGCTTCAGCCTCTGCGCCTCATCTAGAATTTCCCCGTCATAGCCTTTGCTGGTGACGTTGACGCACAGTATGATTGTCTGATATACCATTTGATCAAAGTGCACTGCGGCACAGATGTCTTGCGGTACCTCTGGCTCCGCGTTGACGAGCAGGTTTCTGGCAATGTGCATGAGCTTGACCAACGTGCCCAGGTCCTCCTTGATGGACGCATGGTTCATCACAATGAGCGCCGTGCTCTCCTGGGGGCTCACTCCCTTTTCGGGGTCATTCAGGCTGGAAAGAGGACCAACAGACCTAGCGGTCAGTGTCGGTATGGACGCCGCCAGAATCCGCGTCAGCCAGATCCAAATGGCCACATTGCGGGATAGTGATTCTCTGGATCCAGGGTTAGCACCTCGTGTATGAGCAGGTAATGAGAGCACCAAGCCACCTACCTCACTTTCCGTAGAGTATGTGTCTTTTCCAGCGTCCTCGATATGATTGCGTTGACCCGCGCCGTCGTCAACGGCCCCATGGGCGGTGACTGAGTAAAGTGGCCCTCGAGGCAGGTGAGCGCAGCCGAGAAGCAGCGCTCCTCAATGGTCTCATCGGAGGCTGCGCCGTCCGCAGTTTGAGACGCTTCATCCTCTGCGAATTCCTGTAGCCTTGTCATGGCTTCTTTGGGATCAAGCTCGGCCATCTTGACGTGCACACCCGCCGTGACGGTTCCTTGGCTGACGGTGAGGTGCGTCGGTTGGTGGTGGCCGCCCAAAAATTTTGTTTAGGTCCCCGCAAAAAAAGACTTGCATATAGCGGTTTGTAAGCTGCTTGGTCTCATATGCAGCAGCCAACAGTCTGGCGACGGAATTTTCCCAAAACATTACTGACCATATTGATTTTATTGGGTGAAATACTACTATGGTACGGCATCGAGCTCTCTATATCCCCAAAAAACTTTGCGACGTGTAAATACAGCCAGCTTCGCGAGCCCGAAGCGAATCGGCTTTAGTGGTTCGAGTAGTGCAGGGTAAGGCTTACACACTGGGCTTGAGTGGAAGAAGGGAAGTCTAGCATGTGAGATTTGAAGCATGAAATACACGAAGGCAGCAGCAGGAGGGATAAATATGTACACATGTAGAGGCCTCTTTGCCATTGATACGCAAGATTACGTCCGCTCAGGCCGTGTTAGCCCAACGGGCGGACGCCTGTTCCAATCAATGCGGCACGGGGGTCCGCCCAGCGGTACTTTCGGGTGTCGTCGCCTTATGACGTGCTGCCCCTCCATCGTCGATGGTGGGGTCTGGTTTTTCTGGATGCCGCCGTTTCGACCGCGGACTTTCCAACGTAACCAACACCGCCGCGAACAGTACCGTAAGGATACCAAATACTGCTGCATTATTTGGAGGAAATCCCATTGACCATTCTTACCAGCTTTGAACCGAACGCTACGCGCTACACCCGTCACAATGGCTGCGTCCCTCCCCACTACGTTTGACAGTACGCTCGCCGCATCCTCACCGAGCCTGTTGCATTTCCATTGCTGACCTTCTTCTCCTCCAGAGCCCGTCTCGATTGCCATTATCGGCGGCACTGGCCTCAGCCAGCTCGAGGGCTATGAGCCCATTGCCGTGCTGAACCCCGAGACGCCGTGGGGATTCCCCGCGGCCCCGATCCAGATCCTCGAGCACAACGATATCCACGTCGCCTTCCTCGCGCGCCACGGCATTCACCACCAGTTCGCACCCCACGAGGTCCCCAACCGAGCCAACATTGCTGCTCTGCGAAGCATCGGCGTGCGCACCGTCGTTGCCTTCTCCGCCGTAGGCTCGCTGCAGGAGGAGATCAAGCCCATGGACTTTGTCCTGCCCGACCAGGTTATCGACCGCACCAAGGGCATCCGCCCTTTTACCTTCTACGAGGGCGGTGTTGTCGGCCACGTTGGGTTCGCTGACCCCTTTGACAAGAAGCTGTCCGATGTCGTCAAGACCTGCGCTGCTGCCATGGAGGGTGAGGGCGTCGTCATGCACGACAAGGGCACATTGATCTGCATGGGTAAGGAACAAGCACATTGCGATGAAAAGATAATTAAGCTAACACATCCTTTTCTCTGTCTCTTAGAGGGCCCTCAATTCTCTACCCGCGCCGAGTCGCACATGTACCGCTCATGGGGAGGCTCTGTCATCAACATGTCTGCCCTTCCCGAGGCCAAGCTGGCCCGCGAGGCCGAGCTCTCGTACCAGGTTATTTGCATGGCCACCGACTACGACTGCTGGCATTCATTTGAGGACGTCAATGTCGAACTGGTCATCAAGTGCATGCAGGCCAATGGCAAGAACGCCAAGCGCCTCGTTGGCGCTGTCATCGACGAGCTGTCCAAGGCTGAGCACAGCGACCTCGTTGCTGCCACGCACTTCAAGGGATCCGTCGAAGGTGCTATCAAGTTCATGACCAAGCCTGATGGCCGAAACCCTGAGGCTATGAAGAGGGTCGACTACCTTTTTCCCGGGTTCTGGCAGTCATAAGGGACAGTATGGTGCAGATTACTGGACCTCAAGATATAAAAGTTTCAGGTGATTGATTTGAGCATATTTACATCCGTACCTTAGAAATATACACTGGAAGGAACCGCGCACATGTTCCGAACCAGCTGGATACACCCGACAGCAGTTTGCGCATATTTGCCAATATTCTACAAATTGCCTTTGTTTCAAACCGTGATTCCGACCATGCTTAATTTCAATTTCATTCAAGGGCTGCTGCAGGAGGGCGTCTACTTGTTCGCCTAGAGCCCATTTCCGACTGCATAATCCCGCCAGCCTGGAACCGTGAATAATTGGTTGCAGTCGGGTCCATCGAGTCTGTACTGAAATACAGACAATGACTAGTAATATCCAGGGTGGCTTATAGTAGGGCCATGGCAGCTCGGACTCGTCGGGTAGCGCATGTGTTACGGGGGCTGTGGCGAAATGGATGGTCCCGACAGCTTGGATCCGGCTGGCGTTGTGCAACCAACAAGGCGTGGCGTGACAGTGACACAGCCCGAGGCTGATGGAGTCGGGGGCAAAGGCATGGCGGAACCAGATCCCGTTGGCGGACGTGGACAGGCAATTCAGTCACTTGATCAGTGACACATAGAGATGGCAAGCGACAGAGACGTAGACTCTTGGTATTGATACTGATCCCATGTCCGTGTGACAAGGAGATTCCAGGCAGTGAATTACGTGCGATGCAATACTGTGAGCGAAGGCTTCCACGTGTGGCACACGTTGCAGGCTAATAAACGGTATGATAAGTCATTCCATGTCGACTTTGGATGCCCTGTCTGTTTGGCAATCAGGTGGGAAGCTGCGTCGCTTCAAGTTGAACGAGTAGAGGAGGCAAGAACGCACTGTACAGAGCAAACGGCCAGCAGTCTTTCCAACGACTTTGACATCCCAGGTACGGAGCTGTCGTCTCAACATCTTCAGCGGGTGAGAGGCAACGGAACAACGTGGTCCGCAGCCGGCGGCTGCCACGGTTCTGCAAGGCGGATTGGCGCATGATACGAGCAGAATGCAGAAGGAGCAAGCCGCAGGCTGCAGCAGGCTGCCGCCTTCCTCGTCCGGCGTCGTCGACTTCCTGGCCACCTTCCTTGCGCAGTCGGGCAATGGCGCCGACCCTCTGCACCGTACACCTCTGCATGTGGCCAACTTCCCCGCCTGCAGCATCTCAACCTCGTCTACGTGTGCCGTGCTTGTAGCCGTAGCCGCAACACGGGAGGCGACCAGCAGTGACCTGTCACTTTGCACCCACAGCGCTCATTATCGACTCTCCCCAAGCCCCAGTTCAATCCCTGCCGGCTCGATGCAGCCAGCCCGGCCACAATTGTGGCCTGTTACTCGCCCAGGACAAAACGGCTGTACCGTGCTTTAGGCTGCCACTCCAACATTGAGGCGCACATGAGCGGCATGAGCTCCGGGCGAGGAGATTAATTCGGGCTTCGAATGCCCTGGAGCCTATTGGCTCGCACCCTGTCTGTTCCACTCGACGGCGCTCATGTAAGGCGTCCGGCAGGCCCGGCTTGCCATTGTTCAACTGTTCGCGCGTCGTGTTTCGCCTTCGCGGGCTTACCTGTCACTATTCGTCGCGGAGTGGTCGATACAACGTGGGCAAGGGCGCCAGTCAGTCGATCTACGTACGCTAAATACAAGTTCCACAGCGGCTGTAGAATGCCTAGGAGCGCTAACGCATCAAGGCGCAAGGTCGACCTCCACGGCACGCAAACGAAACCTGTGGTCGGAGCATTGCACTGTGCTGTTGGCGTGGGTGCTACCTGCAGTTGTACATGCGCCTGAAACATGCATTTGACGACTAAGACAGCCTACCGGAACACTTCGCTCCTGTGCAACATACAAGTAGTATGCGCTATGCGTTTCTGGGTGCAGGGTTTGCCTTTGGTGGGCTGAGCTGTCGCGGCTGTCGTGTAAACGGCCCGCTGTAGGGGCAGTACGGTATGGCTTCATCGCATTGATTAATGCTTACTGAACGGAATGCGATTTACAGAGGCGATTCGCAAGAACTTGCCACCATCGCCAAACTTCACGAAGAACTCGGCAACATGGCTGCCCGGCATCAAATAACGCCGAACTTGTCCGCGGAATATTCAGCTTGCAAAACGCAAGGTACGACCTACTCCATGCACATCCGGCCTGTCGTGCCGCTTTTTATGAAATGTGTAACCCTTTCTGATGATTGGGAGTAAGTGGTGGACAGCCACAGCAAAACGGCTTGGCTCCGTTGCCCATTGACCTCACCAGAAGCCTCGCCTTTGGCCACTCGCACTAAAACATCCAAAGCACACGGCAGGGACCCATCTATTCTTTGATACCATCACAACAGCTTTCCCCGTTAATTCCCTGTCGATTTGCTGTAGCAGCATTTGCTTCACAGTTGAAATGAATAACATATGCCAACATCCTCCCTACTGTGACTCCGAAGGTTACGGTGATATTCCAACAAAGTCAACGGCGTGAGAAAACGGATGCACTCAAGCTGACGTCGGTGACTAGATGGTCAAGTCACCGGGTCTACTCGTAGTGGCGCCTCCCACGACAAAACGCCAATATGACAGATGCCATTCTCCAGGACTGTCTCGGGGCCATTTGCAGCACGGGGCTTGGCTGCCATGGCGATCAGTCACGCCAAAGTTGACTTCTTGAGGGGTCGCATGCGACTAAATTGGCTGGAGGTGGCCTCAGTTGCAAGCGCCATCCGAACCCGGCTGGAACCCCAGTGACCAAATTAGGATGATTTGACCACACCAGGGGATGCCTTCTCCACCACGGGCTTGGTCTGGTCGGACCAGGGTGTCGCTGCTGAAGACCCCGGTGCGAATTGACTCCAGATCAAGAACAGATCCACAGTTATTGCGACCAGCTCAGCATTGAGGTCGCGATGTTGTACTCCGTACGGCAGCCTCCATAGCACCATTGTATCGTGGTATTCTTGTGCACCGACCGGGGCTCCCTGCGCGGCTCTAGAATCTCTTCTGCACCAGGGAGATAATTTGGCAGTGCATCTTGCATCGTGGAGTTGAGCTCTGAAGTAGGATGCGCGCTGTATCGAAGATTGATTGGAATCACTACAGGATGTAGTGTTCCGTGTCAGGCCAGCCGTCGATGGCTCATCAAGATGACTCGCTCTCCGCGTGGTGGTTGGTGTAACAGGCTCCACGACCCTTGCTGATATTTACAAATGGGCCACCTCGATCATGGCCTGCATCCAACAGTGGCGGCGAGGCACAGGAATTACTCCGTACGTCGTGTTAATATGATGCATGAAGGCGACTAAGAGTTACCGGCGACGTGCTGCAGGGATTAAACTGTGGCATCCAGGATTGCGCTTCGCACGGAGGAGCCGCCCAGTGACGTTGGGTGTAATACTGGAGGATCCAGGCGGATAATTTAACGCCGTGTAGGTACGAGAAGGTTCTGCAGCTCCGCGTTGTAACTGGAAAGCAAGGAACCGGGTCACCACTCCATTCTGGTGCAGACTGATAGCTCCCACGCGTCAGGCTTTTGTTGCAACGCTGTCAAGGACCCATCCGACGCAGCACGCCACGCCGTCCTTATCATATTTGCCTGGCGCCCTTGTCAGCACCAATCCAATGCCAGTATGAATTGCTATGGGTACTACTTTGATTCAACTAGGAAGCTCAACGGGCAGGTCTGAGTACAGTACTGCAGTTCTACTATATTGTTACTATCCCTGTGGTTGGAAGAGCATTTCGGTGGCAAGCAAGCAGGGTCCGGAGCTTCTCCACCGTTGCGGGCTCAACAACGGATCCCATGGGCGGCCCGGCCCTCATGGGAGCCATCGTTTAGTCTCAACGGCGGGTCCGCATCCGCCCGCGTGTCTAACCGCATGGCTGACCCTGTCAAACGTTTGTCGGGATGATGCCCGGTTTGCCACCAAAATGGATCGAGTCGCAGGAAGAACAAGGCATTCAATCCCGCCTGGGAACGATACTGGCATTGGATATAATATGCGAGCAACATCACGGTGAGTGCTCTCTACAGCTTGCTCCCGCCTCGACGTGGGGTGGGTGATGTCCTACTAGTTAAGGCAATGGTTGACGTAGTTGTTCCGCATTTCCCAACCGAGCCGCAGATCTACAAGCATACGAGTAGCTTCTCTATGAGCTTTCCAACAAGGGCCATCTAGCTCCGTCCGGCGCTAGTCGATAGTGAGGACCACCCTGCCCTGCTCGCCTGCACCCGCATCCTAGCCATGCACAGAGTAACGGGAGAGACGAATGAGCACACTTGGTTTAGTTTCGAGGAGCTTCTACGCATGCACGAGCGTGTGTACAGAGTACATAACCTACGGACTACATGCAGTAGTACTGCATCTAGCTCATTGCTCTCCTACATGCGACGCTGGCCACAAGCCCACCGTCTACAGCCACAAGCCAAGCCGCGCCTCGCCCCCCTCCTTCCATCCCCCGTCTGCTCGCCGTTCCCACCGTCAATGGTGGTGGTCTCGAAGGTGAATGCAACCCCCGGCCTGCGTGGCCTGGTGGCCACCTTTCCGGCTGTAATCTTTCCTGCCTTTTTATGACCAGCCCGCGATTGACTCGTAACTTTCTTCGTTCTTTCTCTCTTCTTGACGGTGTGGTTAAAGCGTTTTTTTGTTCTTGTTTTTCTCTCTCTTGTTATTATAGCAGCTTTGTGCTCCATTGTTCCGTACGCCGAGACGACCCTCACCTGATCGCCCTGTCGCACCAAGACACCTGCATCACACGAAAGACCGATCCAGGCAACCCCCGTCCGACGCTAGCTTGGGTCCCCTTGTGTGTCTACGACATTACGAGTACGACTCCTGCTCGCCGAGCGCTTGCCCAGCGCGGATACGCGGGTCCTGTCACGCTACTTTCAAAGGAAAAACGACCTTTTTTTGCCCGTTGAAATTTGACATATACGCACCAGAACACATACCAAACACGCACGCAAATAGATACATTACAACTCGCTAGACCCTGTCCACCATCGAACCTCCCCCCCTGCCCAGCCCGGCGTGGTCTGCTCTACATCCACAAGCCACGTCAACTCGAGATCCTGCAACGGCCACAGTCCGTCGTCACTTTTTTTTCTCTTGCCCTCCGGCCTGCCCCACGCACGTCTTTTGACGCCTCAGATACAGGAATAAGCGCCTCTCTGAGCCGAGAGAGGGGTACCCTTGTGCTACCCTGGTTCACACATTCACGCATTTACCTCATAACCCACATCCCACTCGCTCTTCCTTCCATTCTTCCTTCGGGTGGGGGGAACCTTGCCAGTGTCCATGCACAGCCAAAGCTGGCCCACCACGCTCGTTATTGTGTCCCTTTCCGATTGCAGGTCGCACCGTTGTTCGAGGACGGCTTTTCCCTTTGATAAACCCCTGCTCCTTGTACGCCCTGCTTTAAACAGCGATACACAGCACATGCATTTGAATTTGTTGTGAGCAAGACAGAGAACGCTTCATATCTATTGTTCGCGTACACCCAGGGTGCCGGGCGGGTATATGAGGAGCAGGAACTCTCTGTCATCAAGGATCCGAACCCGGAAAAAAGTTGAAAGGGAGAAAAAAAAACAAGAAACGCAGAAACTTCAAACGCAGTACTCTTGCTCGCTCGTGTATTGTACAATTGCTTTTGTCCATCTCATCCTTCGATTATTCGCCCGTTCCACTCGTCCTCCATCTTCGCAGCAGAGGTCTTCAACGACACATTCGCCAGCAACATGGCTAGCCTCGGAGAAATAGCTGCTCATGGCCAAGTCCTCGACATTGGTGGCAGCGATATGCGAAACTTTGTCGACAATCGGCTGAAGCGCTGCCTCACTGCAGTCCACAAGCCAGGCCAACCGCCTACCTTGCCCGACGAGCTCCTCTATGATGAAGAGGGCCTCTTGATCTGGAACGACATTATTTCAATACCTGAGTTCTACCAGACCCAGGACGAGATTGACATCTTTGAACAGAATGCAATCGAAATAGTCGAGCGTTCACAGCCCGGAGTTACCATGATTGACCTCGGAGCCGGGTGAGTACTCCCATTCCCGTCCCCTGCCGCTTGTCAACGGTTTGCTAACAACTTTCGTTTCGCAGTGACACGAAAAAAGTCGAGCATTTGCTTGCCGCCTTCGAACGACACCGAACCGAGGCAACCTATCTTGCCCTCGATATTTCCAGGACCTCTTTGGACAAGAGCATCGACTACCTCATATCCAAGCATTCTGATGCCGATTCCGTCGTCACCTGTGCGGGCCTTTGGGGCACCTTTGACCACGGTCTGGAGCACGTCGCAGCTATTTCTACGCCGAGGCTGTTCCTTTCCCTTGGTTCGGTTCTTTGTAATGATGAATGGCCGACTGCATTGGCTCACCTCCGGAACTGGGCCCGTATTCTGCGACCTGACGACTCCATTCTGATTGGAATGGACGGCCATATGTGCCCTTCCCAGAGGGACAAGCTGTGGGCCGCGTACCATTCTTGCGATGACCTGTTCCGAACTTTTTTCCTGAATGGATTCGCCCATGCCAACAGGCTCCTGGGCGAGGAGGCATTCCGCGAGGAGGATTGGGAGTTCCTGGCCGAGCTTGAAGAAGAACCCACCACCAGGCACCGCTTTTACTTCAAGGCAAAGCGGGACATTCGCATCGAGAGTGTCGGTAGAGTTATCCATAAGGGAGAGGAGTTGGACTGGTTTGACTCCCACAGGTATGGCGAGGACGCCGTGCTTCTCATGTGCTCCAAGGCCGGCTTGGCCGTCGACAAAGTTTGGCAGGCACCGGGATCCGAGTTCCGTAAGTATTGTTGATAACCCCCCCATCACCCAAGACTGCGCCACGGACAAGAACATGCTAACACCATCTCTTAAATTTTAGGCCAGTACCTTGTCCGTATGAAGAGCGAGAACGACATCAAAGAGGACCACGACTCGGCTGTTTCCGGCATGCAGTAGACGAGACTGCTGAGAAAATGCGTCATAGACAGCGCGCATGTCTTGCAATGATCGTGGCTTCTTTTTATCTGGGCGGCGGCGTCTGCATATTTTGCATTTCGAAATTTGGAGATTAGTAATGTCCCTTATTAGAGGATCTCGAGGTCGGCAAGGTTTAAGACACACAGGTCTCTCAGGTAAGGCAGAGCACTTCTGGTTCCTTTTCTTGTACTTTAGAGACCATGCGCTCCCACCAAGGTTGCCGTTCGGCAATAGTTGGAGCTAGTTCCATGTTTGTCGATAGAGGAAGTTCGATTTCGTTGGGCAACCAGCTCAAAATTCGCTTGAGCGCATCATAGAGTGGCGGCACGCTCTATCATAATCGATAGTTGTTAGCATATTCTGGTAATGTTCGGGTACAGGACAATAGATTGCGGTTGATATTTGGTAAACTTACACTTCGCACTGGGATACAAATGACTTGTTCGAACCATGCGAGGGCAACAGCCTTGTGCTCTGGTAACGTGGCAAGGAGGCCGAGGAAGAAGACAGGGAGCAGTGGTGCCTGTGCCGTAAACACGTATCCAGATGTAGGCATTATACTGATGCACTTGGCCAGGTCTCCCAGGTTGCAAAGGACAGCTGGGTCGTTTCGCGGAAGTCTCAGGAGCCTACATTGTAGGTATAAAAGGCCCGCCATCCTCCAGGCTTCGGCAGTGACGTCCGTCATCTCCTCTGACGTCCCGATCACATAGCCGTCAGGTAGGCCGCGGATCCAGGACACAGGTTGTGGCTTCAGCTTGGCCTCCTCCCAGACCGTTGACTCGCCGCTCCACTGACGCAGATCAAGCAGCATAGCATGCAAGTGCTCTGCCGTCTTCGGCACGACGGGGCTCTCACGGTCTTGGTTCAAGCGAGCAGCACAGTAGGTTATTTGGCTGAAGATATGCAGCAGGCGCTTAGAAAAGCCACAACCACCATGTATCTCATGCATTTCCTTGCGTGTGCCGTAGAGCAGCCACCCGAAACGAGCCGCTTCGGCCTGCGCATCGAACGTTGCTGGCGGAGGGAGTGGCATCATGGGCTGCGCGAGGATGACTGCACGGCCAACTATGACGGCTTGCGAGATGCGCAGTGAGTCTAGTTGCACGTTTGCGGTCTTCCAAAACCTGTTCCCCGGATCCGTGGCCTGCAGAAAGTGCTCGCCTTGTTTGAAGCCTTGCAGCCATCGTGGATTGTATGGTCGTTTGAGGCGGCGCTCAGTCAGTACAATATCTTGCATGGAGAGTATGGACGAGAGTGTGATGAGCTCCGTTGCCTCCTGATTGTCAATGTGCGCAGCGTTCTCGAGGAGGTGACTAAGTCGTGACTCTGCCTCTGTGAAATGCTTATTGACGCGGTTGCGGACCACCTCAGCCGGTTGATAGTCATAAATATATATTCCGGCAAGGCTTTGGATGGCTGAGAGGATGCTTTCTTTGCTCTTCATCTTGGCAAAATCAGTTAGCCAAAGATTTGTATTTTTAAGTACGCTTCTGCCAGGACACCAATTTTGGACGTCTATTCAAAACGGTTAGGTGCAAGTTTATAAGAAGAAAGTACTTTGGATTGACTTACAAAAGCCCCAAAACTTTCGATCAATGTCATCCATGCGTGCGACACCTTCGCCGAAGTGAGGCGGCACCAACTGCGGAGATTCTGTGACGCCGGTATAAACTCCCATAGTCTGCCAACTTGAAGGCGGCGAAGGAAGATATGTCGAGCCATACATCCCAACAGGCGATATAGTCAAGTTCAAATCAGTCTCTTGTACGGACGATGTGGCGCTGAACGACCGATTTTTGAGTGGCACTGAGGTCAGAGCAGTGGATGATACAGCAGGACATCCCGAGGAGGAAGCCGAAGAAGCCTCGCTCGAGGCAGATGACTGGCGGTTGTAGTTTAGGACACCATGTGTCTCTTTGCGAGCATCGCCTGGGTTGTCGTCGGTAATTTCAACCACTCGGCGAGCGCCCTTAGGCGGCCCGCCTCCCTGCGGCCAGTTAAACTTGATGTAGCCGTTCACCTTGCCATCAGTGGGGCGTTGGTAGCGTGGTCCGGCAATCTTGCCGAATGTGTCGATACAGTCCCTGAAAGGACTTATCAGAGACGTCTTGGAGCGTGATTTGCGCCGGCGATGATCTTGCGAAGACGGTTCAGCGGTAGAGGCGACGGTGCGTCGAGCGGGGGGGATTACGCGGCTAGGTGGTCGTGGTTGTGAGGTGGTCGGATAGTTGTCGATAGGAAGTCCTCCATGTTCTGGTTGAAAAAGCGGCGGTCCTATGCAGTTCTAGTGTTAATAATTGCATGACCGAGATTCTGGGCCTCACTATGCATGAGAAGAGCAAAGAGAGAGCGCAAGGGGCGACGCTATGCGATGACAAAGAAAGGACGGGAGAAAAGAGGAACGGGTTGATCAGGTTTACAAGCTATATGCAGCGGGTGGGAGGGGTCGGCTGCAGTATGTTCGGCGCGTGATACGTTGCAGGATGCACCTTCTCCAATTCGCAAAGCACAACGCAGAACAGCAACATTTCGTATTGCCTTGTTTCCAAGCACAATAGGTATGCTAGTGGCAACTTATAAGAAGGTTCTAGCGCGGGGGAGAGACCAACCAAGCGGAGACAAGAGAAAAGTCTCGCGAGAAGAGGGAGAACGCTAAACGATCAGTCGTATCTGTGTGAAGAACACAAGCTATGCATAGGACGAAGCACTTGCTTACGTGCATAGTACAGCACACCACGCATTAGCGCACGTGCAGGGCGCATCCTGCGGGTGGCACGAGAGAAGCCAGACAAAGACATAGAAGATGCATGTATACATGCCAAACGGAAAGTCCAAACCCCTTACCTGATATAAGCTCAACCTGCGAGTCTTGGAACATTGAATATACGCCATTAACAGGCATCATTGGCATGAAGAAGCCAGAAGGCGGGGCGGCCGGGCCTGCGCCCGCATATTTCCACGCATCGTCAACCATGCCGGGAACCTCCCAGGTTTGAGAGGCCGCTGCAGCGTTGGAAAGGACGTTGAACGAGGCGCTTGATGGCAAGTCGCCACGAGTAAAGGCGCCAGTCTCGGCGGCGTCCTGGCCGCCGAGCTTCATGCGCTTCGCGGGTCGCTCGTCCCCCGCCATGTCGCCTATCGGGACTGGAAGCGTCGAGCGGAATCCAACTATACTCATGGATCTGCTGTGCGCCAGACTATCATGTATCGGATATCGATTGACGCGAGTGCCTGTGGGCATGCGATTGCTCGTGCTCGCGAATTACGTTTAGCCGGGCAGATTGGAATCAGAGAGCTCGCGCGGTAATCGACTGGTGTCGTGGTATTGCTGTTGTTGCCCACAGCGCTGGGCGGCGCGGGGTGGCGATCTGTAGAGTGCAGCCGGAGGTGATGCTGCTGCCGTTTGCGCCTCGGCTGCGATGGCACGCGCAAGCAGCCTCCGTTTGTCTAGGTAGTAAGAGGGAGGGGTTCGATGCAGAGGACACACAGCGCGAGGGACTCCTCAAGGGTAATGCGATTATAACCGGCAGTTGGACGAGCCGGGATCGTTGGCGAGCTGTGGTTCTCAGACTGACTCGACCGGACTCGCGTCGCTGGTTCGCCAGTGGTGTGGTCTGCTGCAGTAGCACCAAGTGAGTGGGCCGCGTTGTGGGAGCTCGCCGTCGAAGAGTGGGCGCGGGCACGGACGGGGCAGGCGGGAGCTAAGTGGGTGCAGAGGGAGCGGGCGGGACGGTGGATTTTAGCTCAGCTCAGTCGGTAGTAAAGGTGCCTTTGGTGCTCCAGCTTTGCTGCTCCTGGCTTAAGCAGCTCGGAACCACGGGCGGGTGGGGATGCCTGTGGTGGTGGACTTTTTGCTGGCGCAGACAGACCTGAACAGTGTTGCGACTGCTCGTACGGGCAGACTGCGGTGGAGCAAGCAAAAAAGACTGGAGTGTCCGATATATTGGATGTCTGATGAGCTCTCTGGATCGGTGGCGCCCAAGCAGCCAAGCAAAAGAGCGACGTCGTCAAGGGTGGCTGGTGGCAGTAGCAGAGGGGGGAAACGATCGCTTCAAGGCTGGGCCAGACGAGAAACGCCTCGCTCAACGGCGGCTCCGACAGGCGCTTGTGCTGTATGGTGCGAGTATGTAACACGTCCGTCTCAGCAGTGGCTGCGGAAATAACCTGCCACCAAAAAGAGGCAGAAATGCGGAGGGATGTCGACAACCAGGCAGCCAGCCAGCAAGGGCAGGCAGGGTACGACTCAGCCCAAATGTGATGTGTAAGCTTTGGTCGGCTTGATCCTCGGCGCGTTTGGCCGTGACGGAGCCAGGGCACAGCTGCGCAGGGGTACAGAGGGGCAGCGAGAGGAGCCGAGCTGAATCTGGCGATCGAAAAATAAAAGGCGCTGAATGCTGAATCGCAACAAAGGGCGAAAACCAAAAGACGGGCCAGTGTTGATGGCACTAAAACAACCAAGAGCCGTGTGCTTCGTCGCTTGTAGCCCAGTTGGGCCCAGCTTACTCACAGGTAAGAAAGCGTGGCAGTCGCTGCAGGCTGCAAGTCGGTGTAGCACGATGCAGGTTGCGCTAGCGGCAGTGGCGCTGGCGGGTGGTCGGTAGGCGGGCGGGCGGGCAGGTGGTGGTGGTAAGGGTATTGGTGGTGCACTTGTTTAGTTAGGCCTTGATGCAGCTCGATTCGGGTGGGCTGCTGTCTGTTGTATGAGTGCAACACTCGCAGGATGCGGTCAGGTAAACAGCCGTCGCTCCAGATGTCGACTCTGTTTGGGTTGACGGGTGTCCGCGATCGCACGTAGATGACCTTGCGCGTGGGTCGCAGTTTGGTTTGCCGTCCGGGCTAATAAGGGGCCTGGGGGTTCGCGCGGCAGTCGTGCTGGCGAGCCCGCTGTAGATTTCAGTTTCGCGGGAACAAAATATTGGGTTGGCGACAAGGGCAAGAGACTGTCAGTCAGTCCATGCCAGGTTTCTCAAGCGTAAGCGCGCCGAGGCAGTGAGGCAAGAGGCGAGAGAATAGAGACGAGAGATGAGAGACGCGAGATCGCGAGGTGTGAGATGCCGCGTTGTCGTTGTTAGGCCTCTCTGACCAAGGCAGGCTATTGACTGTAGTACTGTACGAGTAGAATGGGACCACAGTCCACTAGGAAAAGAGCGAAACGGGGAAAGAAAAGGTGTGGAGAGGAAAGAGGTTACTCGTAGGGGAACGGGAGCTAAAAAGGTCTGGTTGATGATGGAGTCGAGATGGGAACCCAGCCTTTCAGGGAAGTTGGTCTTTTTACTCTAATTCATCCATGTACGAGGAGACAGAGTGTGTCCTTGTACGGAGTATATACCATGTACTTTGTATTACCCACGAGCACTCCATGCTCACACGGCAGGGACATGGCCCCCGATTCGCCTCAAATGCAACTCAACTTGGCCCCGAGGCAGAGAGAGGCAGAGGCCACCCCCGGCTTCCATTCCTTTTCGGTCAGGGCCTTGAATTATCGGACCCTGAGATGAGCAAGACAAGGACAAGGCCTAGCGCGGAAAACAGGAAAAGAAAAGAAACAGAATGATTTGCAGCGTGTGCTCCGTGCCTTGATGCCAAAAATGCACCATGACCGCCCTTTCCAGCGGCTGCACGCAGTGCCAGCACGCGGCGGCAGCATCGCCAACACGAAAGGGCCAACCACAGCCAAAGACAACAAGAGGTGTGGAAGGAGGCTGCCGACGTTTTTCGGCCGCCGATGTGACTGCGTAACCACCGCCCTGGTTCAGATATGGTGTATGATGTGCTTGCGCTGCCGCTCTGTGGCTCTCGACGGGGGTCTGGGGGCGCGGGGGGCGGCCTGTCCTGCAGCAATCCTGGGGCCCAATGGCATGGGCGTCCCGAGATCTGGGATAGCGCTTCCTTCCCGTGCAGTCCAAATCCCCATCAGGGCGTTTCCAGCTTCCTGGGACTGCGTCAAAGGGGGCCGGCCCTCACGCCCACACCCATCGTGCGCTAATAATGTGGTTAATTGGTAGGGGCCCGCCGGCATTCTGTTTTGGCTGGCTGGTGCGTTGAGAATGACCGCCTACACTATGGTGATCCGGTCTATGGACGAAGTGATTGGCTCTTGGCTCCGTCACTCGCCCACACTGCCCTGTCCGGCACGCTCCCCGGTCAGCCAGTGGCGGGGACACTTAAGACGCCTCATCCCGAACTTCTACGGCCGCAAGGCGTCTGTACCAAGACTCGCCCCAAGATGAGATCACCTGCAAATGACGACGGTTTGTCCTCCGTACCATTGTCCATACACACAACATTACTCCGTAATCTGCTCACGCGATACGAAGTACATGCAGTACAATATCCTGTAGCACCGCTCGGTGCGCCTCAGATATGGCATACATACTCCGTACAGTATGTACAGTATTCGCCTCGTGGTAGGGAGCAGGGAGGACCCCCATGCTGATGGTCAAATACGAGTACCTTACTGGACCAAACGGTCGGGTTCGGCTTGTATGTATATATACGTTGGAGGCCAATGGAATTCCGCAGTACGGAGTACGGCAAACTTCTGAGGCAAACTGCTCTGGGCACCTGGCTGCTCAAGTGTCTGGGGCACCGATTCTCTACCATACGTCGTAGGTAGTCCGTACTCCGTACACTGTCCAGTGTAATTCTGTACTTATCGCACGAAACAAAAATCCAATCCACATACCTAGCGCGGGGCAGACGGCCATGGTGTGGCGCTTGTCCCGCACCGCTCCGGCCCTAGTCTTGTTGTCTCTTCTCTCCCTCACGTCTCATCTTCCTCTCTGTCCAATCAGTGGCCGCCGTCACAAAAGGCTGTCCAAACCCCCGGTACCACAAATCTGGCCTGTCGGCCTTGCCATTTGACCCGTCTCTCAGCAGTCGCCGTCAAAATTTGCAAGTCGCAGATTTTAGCTCATGAGGCTAATAGTGAATGGCATCCGTTTTATTAGGGCCCGATCACTGTGTTGGTTGGCTTGTTAGCTTTAATATGGCAACAGACTTGGTGCTTTGATTCAAGCACCGTCCTACCTACGCGCATAGGTAGATGATCGGCAGCGGCCCCCCGCCTGCATCTACGAGTAACAGGTACGTCTGCATGCTGTGGTAGACGTTTTGCACGGCCGACCGCCACCGTCTTCGCCGCGGAGATTGTTCACTAAACAACCATCGCTTCTCTGCCCACCTGACCCCTACGGCCTCTTGTCCTTCCCAGACGGCGGCTCTTGTCCCCCAGCAAAGACATACGATTCGCCTTCCAACTACTGCACTGTTTGTGTGGCTTCGTCAGCCTTGGCTCTGCTTCCCTTGCCTCGGGTCGTCCCTTCCTCTAGTGTCCGCTGGTTAGTCTGGTGGGTTCGTTCCCACGCTTGCCTCTTCCCGCGCCCTAGCTCGGTGCGACGGGTATTGACTAATTAGGGTACCAGCCCAAAGCAGGTGAGCCAACCCACTGACGCTTGTTCATGCAAGTGGGGGCTTCCAACGTTCTTTGGCCTCTGGCGGGGATAGTTGCCAGAACGTTGCGTTCGCGAGGCAAGAGGAGTTGCCACTATATCGTCGCGGAGAGAATTGCGTCTTGCTGGCACGGGCATGAGGCATCGCAGCTCTGGAGCAGCAGGCGGAACCCCTCTTTTTTCGTTGGCTTGGCCTGAGCACTACTTGACGGCACGCCGCCATGTCGGCCTCGTCACACACGAGGCTCTTTGAGTCGGGGCTGGAGTCGTATAAGCCGTCTAAAACCCTTGACGCCCTCATCAAACAGTATCTAGAGACCGCAACACAAGATACAGCCATGAGTAGCGGCTCGCCACCAACACCGCCTCCAGCTCAGCCGCTGTCGCCTGACTCGGCGAATCTCCTCAATGAGCTTGGGGAGTACTTTACCAGAACCGCCCGAATGTGGTCCAGTTTGACCGAAAATCTCATACGAGGTCCTCATATCGATCGCGTTACAGAGGATGCACATCAACAATCCAAGCAGGAAACAGAACTGGCAGACATTTCCGGCTTAGCGACTGTCGACATTGAAATCTCTCGGCTGAAGTATGTTGTATTAGATTTTATCTGAAGCTCTCAGAAAGAGACAATAGCCGCTGACATTTCTTGCTACACAGAAAAATTAAAGAACTGACGACTAAGTTCTCGCATGATGTCCAGGCTGCTTGGAATCCGGATGGGCTTCAACCGCGAGTCGCATCCAGCAGCCAAACACCTGCATCGGTATTCTTGGAAGGCCGAGCACCGCTTCCTCCCTCCTTAGCCGCAACAAGTGAGGTGCAAGACGCGATGCAGCGGTGGCCTGCTCTTGACACCGCTCCAGGGGAGCAGCCGTCGCATGTTATGGACCTGTCGGAAGCAGAAGGCTCTGATAACTATGATGATGACGACGATGACGAAGAACTTTTCGCGTCTATTGACATGGACGCTTTGAAACAAAGAGGAAAGGGTTCCTACTACTGCCCAAAGGGCCATAAATGCGATAAGGGAGGCGTTGACAAAGATGGAAACCTCGTGAGATTTGACCGTAATTCATCATTTATGTATGTCATCAAAGTGAAGCCGCATCTTGAATTCACTGAGCCCCGAAGCCTGGTCACAGCACGGAGACTCTTGAGACATTGGCTGATAGAAAAGCAGGCAACATTGTAATAAGCACAGGAAACCCTGGCGCTGCAACCAACCAGGCTGCCCAAATCATCCCAAAAAACGGCGATTCGCGCGGCGTGATGGTCTAGAGCGTCATGCGCAAACTGTCAGACATATTGTCATCGAGGGTCAGTCCTGAGGCACATGTAGCCCCTTGGTGGGTTAGACAAGATTTTGCCAGCGGCACCATGTAGTATAAGATGTGATGACGTTGACAAGAGAATGGCTTGCATAGGGTTATGCCGATTGCCACGCACCAGTGATGGAAGCCGATGAGTCGGTGTAGACTTTGATGCTGGTCTAGTTAAAGCGAAAGCGGTTGTGCAGCTCGCAAGCAGCCAGTAGGATACCGGTGCCGATCAGACGTCGGCGGGGGAGGTCTAGCAAGTGCAAGGATGGTATGATAGCCAGGCTTGCTTTGCGGGAGCCAGTGGGCACATTGGTAGGAATGCCGCGACAGTTATGAGCGGGGGCCAAAGTGGATTGCGGTGCATTGCCAAAGAGTCGCACGCATCCCGAAAAGGGTCGGGATCCTGGGGTCGGGCATGCGCCACAGGTCAATTCTATGTACATAGCACTCAGTACGAGAATGCACATTGTTCTTCGCTGATCGAGGCCAATAATCGAAGCTTTTCCAGGGTCGCCGAAAGGCAAATATTCTAGTTTTGACTTCCAACGAAAATGAAATAACCTTCCTCGACCAGCAGAGGCAGATGATGTCCGCGTGCTGTGGCTGCGGAAGGTTGTCGTTGCGATGCAAGGATAGTACGAGCACCGTCGCGCAAACACACAAACTTGGCGCGGCGGATATTAGCACTTGGTGGGCACGCACACCGGGTACGTGGGACTTGGAATATTTTGGTGGCATGTTTGGCTGCTGCTCAGCGTTCCTTCCAGGAGCTCGCTAGCCCCTACCGTACTAGAGGTGTCATTCACACCATTTGCAGCTAATTAGTGGCTATTGACCTCATCTGATAGGCCAGGCCGGAATTAGAAAGCAGGCTGTGTTGTCATACGGTTGGCGCTGCAGGTCGCAGCCCGAAATTGTTGCCATGCTTTACTCTGGATCCAGAGCGCGAGACTAAGTGTATTGCCAAGTTGACCCTTGGTTGGCCGTGGCGAGGGGACTGAGATCAGGCGAGAAATACTGTCAGTGATCCCATGTGCGGAGTAGGTGCCTCTCAGTCCGGACAATGCCTTGCAGCCAGCAGCAAGGAGGCTGCTTCATCCTTGGGCGGCCCATGGCAAGGTGGTTCATGGCGGTCCCGACAAGTTGGTAGCGTGTGGTGACCCAGAGTGGCGGGACGGACGGATCCATTGCTTCGGGCCAGTTCGTCCCGCCAGGCGTTCGTAGGCTACCTCGCTAGACTGAGACAAAGTATAGAGTACTCCGTACCCCGTACCGCGTTAGGGTGGTACGAGCAGGATTGAAAGGTCGGACGGAGACAATGCCGCGGTTTCTGAGCCCTGGTACACCATCGTAGCGTGTTGAGTGGCGAGTAAAAGCCTGTGGCTCCCTTTCGAGAAGCCAGCGGCCGAGTATTTGGGTGCACGTGTTGCGTTGATGGTGCGGCCCCAAAGTAGCGCAACGGGAGCGCCAGGGGAGCGGGAGACAAGAGACAACATGATGTGGATATGTAGAATAGTTCTGTGGCAATACGGCCACAGGACGTTAACATCGTGGGGCTCATAGCCTGGCGCCAACGCAATTTAGCGATATGGAGAAAGCGGGCATGCAAGATGCCAGACGACAGGCGGTGAACTTGTAGCGCCGTTTTCTCAATCGCGAATATTAGCCGGAGTGTGCAGCGACGGACGAGAGTGGCAAGGCCGAATTGCGCCTCGGGCGGACGTAGGCTGTGAACGGGAGAACAAGACGATGACGTTCTACTCGAGGATGTTGATGTGGGTGATGCCCTGGTACGTGGTACAGCAGGAGGAAACCGTTGGGAGGAAGCCAGACTTGATGATACTAAAGTTGGCAGCAGCGAAACAAGGCTTCCAGATTCCCGTGTAAAATTGACAGCCCAGCAAGAGGAAAGAGCAAACGGCCGATTTCCGCTGCGGCCGCCTACCTACCTACGACGTAAGTTAGGCAGGGCAGGTACTGCAAACATACTGCCCCTCACAACGACAAACGGGCACATGTTCGTTTAGTACTACCTCAGTACTGTACCTTACCTACCGTCCTGCAGTATCGCAAACCGTATCCTGTGCTCTCGATTGATACCGTGGCACTATTTGCCAGTTTCAACGCAGATGAGAAAATAGTTTGCCCGATGATACAGTGCCCGAGCAAGAGGCGCCAACCGCACTGGATTGACAGTACGGAGTACTATGGTGCGGCTCTCGTTTAATTGTCTCAGAATTGGGGAGAATAGTAACCTTTGGCAGGGGATCGGATTGGCGTGCATGTACTCCGTATGTATGTCCTGTTGACGGCGTAGGCATTGAACGCCTTGTACGGAGCACCGGGGCCGAGCTTCCTTGACCGCCGTTGTGATCAACAGGGGGCTTGCTGGCACCTGTCCATGGGCATGTCAGCATGAAGTATTCCGTATGGGCGTAGTAAGACCATGTTTGGGCCGCGCATTTGTTTTCTCCCCCGACTCTCAAGCGGCTCGACTTTCTGATAGCGGCTACAGCTTCCAAACGAAGAGCATGGGAAACCCTCGGATGCCCCTTGTATGCGAGAAGCTAACCGTCATGCCTACTACCTAAGCTATGTACCAGTAGGTTGTGTACCGTACAGTACCTCGGCCACACTGTCGATAGATACATGGGTGACTCCTGCTCTCCGTGCGCAATCTGGCATGAAGTAGGCTTCAGGCAGCCATGGTACTGTTTCTTTGGTAGGAATACGCATACAGCGCGGGCAGAGCACCAGACAAAGCTGGGTGTCCAGAGTGGCTTATTGAAGGCAGCTTCGGGGCTGCTTATGACGAGGTGATGCATGGCCTTGGGTTGCTTACAGGAACCGTGGAACAATCACCAAGTGACACGATCGAAGGCTTGCCCGTCAGGTGTCATTCGATCGCAGCCCAAAAACCATCGCGGCACTTGGGTTATGATGAGCATGCTGCCTTGCTAGTTCGCACTATGTCCGGTGCCGACATGCATGCAAATCAACCAACGACTTCCCAGACAATCTATGCACCGAAAGAGCACGGCACCGTATACAGGCTACTCGCAACACAGCTGTTTCGTGGCCTGCATTTCCGGTGCCTGTCTACGGCGACTACTCGTATCCCGACTGACAGTATCCATTTCTGTCATTTAACCAGAGAGACATGATTGCCGTTGTGGGAGCTTGCCGCCATGACAGAGTAAGACTGACCAGTAGCCTACGAAGTGCACTCTAACCGCGATGGGCAATAGGGCCTCAGAGTTATTCCAGAATGCTCAGGGGTCGCTAAGCACTGACATGTCAAAACGTTGGTATCCCCGGGCCTTGCGGCGGTGGTGGTACCGCTCTACTGGTACGGGTACGGAGTACCGAGTACTACGAGTATGGTATGATGTGCTCCGCTCCCCACTCAGGCTCGTTAGGCTTGTCGTCTCGCTGCGTTGCCTCGGGGCTGTTTTCCCTTCCTTGGCGCCCACTCACTGACGGTTTAGTTGTCTTTCGGGTGGTTCCAGGGCCTAGTGGCGTGCCGACGAGAAAAGATGGCAGCGGGTCTGGGCGGGCGTGGGGAAAGCCGATTGCTCCATCCACTTTGCTACTTTACACGCCGCCCTCAGGCCTTCACGCACCCCCCTCCCCGAAGATCCAGGGCACCAAGGATCAAGCTGGCTCGCAGGCCATCTCAACACCAGTAGAGGGGCAGACTTTGGATATAAGTCCCATATCCGCTCTCCCCTCAAAACTCTAGGCGTCGTCTCACCAATACCCTCCCTACACACTCTCACAAGCGATTGCCAGTCTACTCTGCTTCTTCATTGGTGCTACCGGGACGCAGCGTCACTGTTTTGTCTCTTACACAGCGGCATCACTCTGGGGCAGACTGCATAGATTCCTCTCATACCAGTTATCTCGTCGGGACGTCGACACTTGCCGCCAACATGTATAATACATCGCCTTCAGTTCCTTCCTCCTCATATTCCTCCTCTCCTCCCTCACCCTCATTGCCTGCCAGTCCCATATCTTCCTCTTCTTCCATGTCGCTCGCGGACCAGGACTTCGGCTCCGTCATTGTTGTTGGTGCGGGAAACTTTGGCGCGGCGACGGCCCTCACTCTGGCCGCGAGAGGGGTGCAAGTGACGCTCGTTGATACGGTTCAGTTTCCTAATCCAAGAGCCGCGTCTCATGATATAAACAAAATCGTCAGAGATGACTACCCTGACGTACTTTACATGAGAATGATGGCCAAAGCCATGCCGAAATGGAGGACTCATGAGTTGTACAAGACCTGGTACCATGAGACCGGCATGTTGAGGGCTGACCCTACCGGGTTTGGAAAGCAGAGTTTGTCTGCATACAAGAAGTTGGGCATTGATAATGCCTCGGAGATGTTGTCAGTTGAGGAGGTGCGCGAGAGGTGGAACGGAGCATTTTCAACCGCCGATTTTGACGGACTGTCAGAGGTCCTGTACAACCCTTCAGTGGGGTTCGCAGAAGCGGACAAGGCTCTCACTGCGGTTACACAGGCTGCCATTGACCAGGGAGTTGACTATGTCGTGGGAGAGATGGATAAGTTGACCTTGAATGCCGACGACCAGTGTGTTGGCATCTCTCTCCTCTCTGGTGAGATGCTGACGGCGGACCGTGTTCTCATGTGCACGGGAGCACGAACCGAGCAATTACTCGCTCGCAGTGCCCCAGAAAATACCAAGCTGCATTGTGGTGAAAGGGCCATTGCAACGGGAGCTATTAGCTTTTACGCAAAGGTACACGGGGAGCAGAAGGAAAAGTTGGCGCCGATCCCTGTCCTCAAAAACTGCCTTCCACAGGTCAAAGGTAAACGCTTACTGTGAAACATTCTTTGATTATGTAGGTTCGCTAACTGTTTTTGTTCTGGTACAGGCGAGGGAATGTCTATTCTTCCAGATGGAACCATCAAGTTCAACTGCGACATGTGCTTTACCAACTTTGTGGAGTCGCCTTACACGGGCGAGAAGATGTCGGTGCCTCCTGACGAGGCGACTTACAACACTTGGACAGGTCCTAAATTTGTCGACTTTTTTGAGAAGCGCGCCCAAAAGACGTTTCGTGGATTATACGGCAGAGAAGTCGACAATGTGTCGATTGAATCATATCGCGTGTGCTGGTAAGTTTGCAGTCTGACAAGCGGTGACGGCATTGGCGTGTGGCTGGTACTAACATCACACCACACCAGGGATGCGTCGACTCCCACGCACGATTTTCTCATCACCTCTCATCCCCATTGCCAGGGCCTTTACGTTGCGACTGGTGGCTCTTTTCACGGCTGGAAATTTCTGCCCGTGATTGGTGACTACATTGCCGACATGATGCAAGGCACGCTGGATCAAGATTACTTGGACAGGTGGGCATGGGACAAGAAGGGCGGTGATGGCCATTCTGCCAATCCGACTTACTCTGTGGTTGGAGACCTGCAGCAGTGGATTTCTTAATCTGGCTGTGTGGGCTGCGGCTGGGCAGGTCAATGCAGCCTCATGGAAGTCGCCACCACGCCATGAGGCTACCCCAAGTTACGGCAGGGTATTACGAGTAGAGTAAGTGAGAAAAGAGGAAATTTTGGAGCGGCAAGACAAATTAGAGCATGGGCAACCCTGGAGGAGGCGCATTTATTACACGGGGGCATGATTTTTACGTTTACCAATTTTCTGCCATTTTTTATGTTATTTTTGTTCTTATCGTTTTGCATTGCAGCTTGTCATTTCGGATATGCCTATGGTCTGGCGTGGATTTACATTTTTCTTTCTTTATCTGCATTAAGAATAGGAGACAATATGTATTATGATTAGATCGGACACAACACGAACGAGGTTGGCATTTCCTCGTCCCGATTATCAGTGGCCCAGCGTATACATGAGAACTGCATGGTGTGCGGGTATTGCCTGCTTTCCACTAGATGAGTCTCATTCCTCGCGAAACGTAAGACGTGGAGCCCTGCCACCATCTCCGAAGGAGTTGTAGTTTGGCATCGCCGCGGGAGTACAGTACCAGAGCAAGAGCGAGGCACAAAAGCAAATGAGGCAGCGAGGTAAAAATGACAGGTGATAGAGCAGCCCAGGTCCGGATGCGACGAGGGGTCCAGGTACGTGCCCCTGTACCGGTACCGCGGATCACTAGCCATCCGAAAAAAGGCGGGAGGGCCCCCCCTCGCCATGCGCCCTTGTAACCCCCTCCGCCATTTACTTTGGGGGGGTTCGATTGGCGTGTGGTGGCGGGGGTGGTTTGCAGAGGAGGGCGAGGAGGACGTGAGTTTGCCTTACCCTGATGCCGTAGTTACAGACGTACTGAGTGGCGTATTTGTTTCCTCCCACCCCAAAACCCAAGCCACTGGAACGGGGCGCAGGGACTCCGTGCTGGATTCTGTGTTTTCTTATTTTTGGAGACATGCAGAATGCTTTGCGGCCGTCGTGACGGAACGAGGGCGTCATGCCCGACGGGTCTAAAATTGGTTTGACCCTGTTTGAGGCGCCTTTGGCTGCTTTTGCGGGTTGCTTACTACGGCCATGTAGTCCCAGCGGACGAATGCTCTGCCAAGCAACTTTATTTTACTGTATTTACTTTTTATTGCCGCTGTTTTTCTCTGGATTTTCGTTGTCTCGTTATTTGGCTACGTCAGGATATGCAGGACCAAGCAAGTTCAGATGACGTGTGTCATATAAATGAAGGACAACGGTGTAAGTGGACGCACAGATGCCGTTATCAGTCGCAGTAAAATGGAACGCGAAATAGTACATACAAGGTACTCCGTACAGTACGCACATACACTGCTTCCATTTGAACCAAGAAAACTAAACCATGTCTTGCGCTTGGCAGCAGGCGTTCGGCCCTTGCCGCACAGGAACGGGTGATGATGCACTGCAAGTGCCCATATTGATGCGTTGGCCGAAACCTTTTGCGCCTTGTCCTTTCTTCTGTACAATTGATTTGAGGCGGGTCAAGGCTGCTACATCTATAGGCTGAAAGGGAGTAGCCGGCGTTACACAAAAGTTCTACTATTTGCCTCAAGCACGAATCTTATATCCGCTTTTCGTCCTCGTGAGGCTCTTTGTGTAACCCACTGCGAGTAAGTGACTGCGACGTCAAACCTCGGGCAGCAATGCAGAGTTGCCAGCGAACACGGTCACGCTTCTCAGCTGCATAAGCCGTTTATCCCATGAAGACATGATCATGTGTGCAAATTTCTACTCTACAAACTTTCGTGTGTTGGCGCCCATCTGCTCGGATTTCTCGGGTACAGGGTAAGCATGGGGTGAGGGAAGCCCCTGCACGTCACTGTACCGAGCTACATGAGCGGGAACCTGCATGAAGCAAGCATCTTTCAGACCGGTGTTTTTAATTGCCTCCACCTCGTAGTTTCAAAAAGTTTCCGGCCAATGGCCCTCCCCGATCATGACGCCTTTTGCATTGTTTTTTTTTTTTTTTTTGCTCAGCTACGAGGGCGCTCACCATGTACTGCTGAAGTGTTTCTTCGTCAAAACACAGTTTCATGACGGGCCGCATGCAGGAACGGGACGAGACACGCAGAGAGTCAGAATTAATAAGTCACGCCCGCACGCCCCGGGTTGTTGCAGCTGCGCATTGACTTCAATCTTAGCGGGCGGACGGGGCCATTACCCGTCGGTGAGGCTGTTCCGAGCACGGTTGCGGTGAGCAGCGCCGCGGGTACGAGTGGCGTTTGGAGCTGAACAGCCGCGGGAAGCGAGATCAGTACAATGTCTTCTTCCTTGGCTGAGAGTTGCGCAAGGCGAGAACATCTTCACTTCAAAAGCATTGTGTAACTTTATGCATGTATAATATCGCTTCATAATTAGAATGCTACCCTGTATGATGAAATCCTCTTCCAAGGGAAAGAATACCGCGGAAACTAAACTATAAAAGGAGATCTAATCAAATTGCTCGCCGTAGACGCAAGCTCTATATATCATTCGTAAATCTAGTAAACCTCGAGGACGTAACGGCCCTCCTCCTTGAGCTTTTCAATCTCCTTCTTGGGGTCGACCTTCTTGCCGTTGGCCTTGGCATCGAGTGCAATAGCCTCCTGCAGAACAGCAGTCACATCAGGCACAGGCCAGGTAGGACCGCACAGGTAGAAGCTGCCCTCTTCCTTGATGTAGGCCTTGACAATATCGTCGACTGTCTGGCGCATACGGTCCTGGATGTAAATCTTTTGCGGCTGGTCGCGCGAGAAGGCGCTGCCGACGAGCGTGACGACACCGGCGGCGAGGTACGCCTCCCACTCTTCTCCGTACAGGTACTCCTCGCGCTGGTGACGGGAGCCGAGATACAGCAGGATGGAGCCAATCTCCTTGCCCTGGGCCTTTTGCATGGCGCGGTACTGGACAAAGGCGCGGAAGGGGGCGAGACCGGTACCCAGACCGGCCATGATGAGCGGCGCGGTGTCCTTGGTAGGGAGCTTCATGACGGACGGCTTGACAGAGACGGTGACGGGGGATCCGGGTGCCAGACGGCTGAGGTAGCGCGTAGCCTGGCCATAGCGGGTGCGGCCCTTGGTGTCGACCCAGTTGACGACGACAATCATCAGGGCGACCGAGGTGGGCGTCACGGCCTGCGCAGAGGCAATCGAGTACTCACGGCGTTTCATCGGGCTGACAATCTTGACGAGGTCCTGGAAGCTGGGACGGGCAGACTTGAACTCCTCGAGGATGTCGACGTAGCTGAGCGTGTCCACCTCGGAGCGGCGCTTGAAGTCTTCGGCGCCGGCCTGGCTGCCGAGAGACTCGAGCTTCTTCTTCTCCGTCTCGTCGGTGGCGTACTCGGCGAGGGCCTCGTAGAAGCGCTTGGGCGGCTTGCCAAAGACGTCGACGTTCTGCACGAGGGCTTGGTGCACGGTGCGCACCTCGGTGACCTCGGGGGACTCGCGCGAGGGGACCTGCACGAGGTCGGATGCGTTGAGGCCGTAAAACTCGACAAAGTTGTTGACGTCCTCCACGTCGTTCTCGGCGTGGATGCCGAGCGCCTCGCCAATCTTGTAGGTGAGGCCGGAGTTGCCAATGTCAAACTCAATGTGGAAGATGTTGCGGTCATAGTCGTTGGGCGTGAGGCGGCGGTTCTCCTTGACGTGCACGGTGGCCGTCTTGACGGAGAGGTCGGGGCGAAGGGCGTCGCGCGTGCCGTAGGCCTCCTTGAAGACGATGCCCTTGGCGGCGGCCTGCCAGTCGCGAATCTCGATGCTGTCCTCGGTCTCCTCCTTGTCGAAGGAGACGAAGCTGTTGGTCTGGATGGACAGAGGCAGCTGAGCCTGCTCCTCGACTTCGGCCTCGGCCCATGCGGCGGGAACCTCGACCTTGCTGAGGCACTGGCCGACGGCGTCGGTGCACTCCTGGAGAGTGGGCTGCTGGCCCTCAGCAACGAGCTTGCCAAGGAGGTCGGAGGAGACCTCGGGCTGGGCAACCTTGAGGAAAGCAAGCTCGACGAGGAGCTTGGTGGCGAGAGGGTCCTTCTCGAAGGCGGGGGAGTAGGAGGTGTCGAGGACGAAGAGGGCAATGTTCCTGTCGTGTACAGTCTTGCGGAAGGCAGCAGAGAGACGCTTCTCAACGTCGGCCTCCTTGAAGTTGGGGAGCTTCACAATGATGCTGCCGCCCTCAACAACGCTGGCGAGGACGTCGACATCCTTGAGGATCTTCTCCTCGGCAACGACAACGGTTTCGGCCTCGTTGATATCATAGGGAGCCTCGAGGGCCTTCTTGGCGACGCGCAGATCGGTGCGAACAACACCACCCTGTGTGAGGTTGTCATATGCCTCGCGGACAAAGACGTTGGTGGTGGACTGGCTGGAGAGCAGGTTGCCAATGATGGCAGGTGCATTAACGCTGACGGAGCTGTCGACGTCCCAGAAGGTAAACTGCTCAGCAGAAATGAGCGAAGGCAGAGTCTTGGCCTCACCCTCGTTGCCAAAGACCTTGTGCAGGGTGTTGACGAGGCCCTGGGGAGTCAGGGTCTGGGCGGCGGCATACTTGACGTCAATGACCTCGGGCTCCTGCTCAAACTTGCCGGAGAAGGTGACGGCGGCAACAACATCGCCGTACAGAGCGGACTGAACGGCCTCGTCGTGGAGGGCAGCCTCGCTGTGAACCTGGCCGAGCACGGTGACAGTGCGCGCGGAGGCGGGGATGGCGGCGAGGAAAGCCTCCTCAATGAAGGGACGGTACACACGGACGTTGATGACGCCGACCTTGGCGCCCTCGCCGGCTATCTTGGTCATGACCTGCTTGGCGACCTGGGTCTCGACGCTGCCAAAGGCAACCATGACGACGTCGGGCGTCTCATGGCCGTGGTACTCAAAGGGCTCGTAGACGGTGCCGAGCTCCTCGTTGAAGGCCTTGAGCAGCTCAACGACCTTGCCGGCGTCGTCCAGGCGCGGGTTCAGTTTGCCAGCCGTGGCGGCGAGCTTGTTGTACAAATCGGCGATGCCGGACTCGCTCAGGGCGTCGACGACGCGGAGGGTCTCGCGTGCAACGCGGACGCCGTCGTAGATGTGAAGAGACGGCAGCACAGAGGCCATGAGGGTGGCAAAGACGGACATGTGCTGAGCCTCGTAGGCCGAGGAAGAGGCAACGAGACCGAGGCCGAGGTCCTCAGCCAGTCTCAGCGAAGAGTCGTAGTTGGCAACGATGCCATCGGTGGCAGTATAGTCGGCGGCAGCGACGTGGGCGACAAACGGGCTGGAGACGCTGTAGAGCAGCGACAGCTGGTCAAGGGCGCCGCGGAGCTGCTGCAGGCTGCCCGTGGGGGCGAGCAGGCTCTGGGGGATGTGACGCTTGGAGACATCAAAGTCCGGGGAGAAGATGTAGCCGAGGGCGAGGGCGCCGGCGCCGGTCCTCGTCTGCAGGGGCAGCACGGACGGGGTGTAGCTGTGGATATTCTTGTCGCCGGCGGCGGCCCAGGCCTTGGCCGCGACGTCGAGGTCAAACGTCTCGGGCGAGTAGGAAAAGAGCTTGTCCGACAGCTTGTAGGCGACCTGCTGGACGAGCAGCTGGCCCGTCACGTAGGTCGGGCCCGAGATGGCGGAGAGGGGCACGGACTTGCCAAAGGGCAGGGTCGAGGACTGTCTGGTAAAGTCGGGCTTCTCCTCCTGGACGCCGCCAGAGGATTGCTGGTCCTGGAGACGCATTTCGTTTGGTGGTCGCGAGGGAAGAGGGTGTAGTAGTGGCGATACGGGAGGAAAGGAAGAGGACCACGGGTGATGACTCTTTTTATGTGATTTTTTAACAGAAACCAGTGGCAATATGGTAACTGATTCAAGCAGCAGAATAGTCAGAGAGCAAGAAAGTAAACTTTCCCACTGGCTGCTTCGCGAATTCCCAAGTATTACGTAGTTAGAAGGGGGTAAAGGAGAATGAAGAAGAGAGAGTGGGAAGAAGAGCAAGTTTGTATTCACAGCCCCGGCTAAATCCAAAACCCCAGCCCCAAAGCGATAGCGGACAGCACCGACGACCCGAACATAATAACTATTCCCCAGTCTTTTTTTTTTGCCGCAGTCCCTCCCGCCTGCTTTGCAATCCAATGTGCTCCTTTCGCCCTGCTGTATAGCGAAATTGTTGATAGTTGAACGGAATCACGCAATTGACTTAGACCCGATGCGGTTTAGCGCCGATGGTGCCACCACCCTTCCCTCCTACAGGCGCTCCCCGAACCGCCGGTTGCGGGACCCGCTTTTCCCCGGCCTGTCGCCTGCGGGAGATTTTCTTTTAAGCGTACGTCGCCGCGTGGTCCGCGAACGTCATCTGTTGATTTCGTGTGGTGATGGGTGATGGGATTCATGGTCATTGCACGGCATTATGTTGATGCTATTTGCTGTGAGCCCTGGTACAAAGCCAAGGGAAGCGATTTTGCTGGCAGCTGCACTAATATCCTCGCATACGTAGCCGGCCGCGTCGTTACTGCTACTGACACGGGCACGCTCTTTAATCGACGCAATAAGATTACACGAGACCGACTTCATCAATATTCACCCCTGTTCACTATCACGGGTGCGTCTCTCACATGTAAAGAACGTTGCAGTTAATGTGAACCGTCAAATGTATTATTACACAGCTATAGTGGCAATAAAAGTCCTTTACTCCGGCTCAAACAGAACATTTTCGCTTGATGCAATCTGAGGGTGCTAGGTAATAAGATGCAAAAAGAACTACCTGCGCTTTTCCGATACCCCACAAGTGCAAGCGCCATAACCCATGCTCTTAGACGCGCTCGTGCTGAGGCAGAACGCGGTCCTCCTCACCAGGGGTGGCAAGCTCATCCTCCTCCTCGTCGTTAAGGTCGACGATTCCAGTCTGCTTCTGGACAACCATGGCACCGAACAAGTCACCAGAGACGTTGAGGGCGGTACGGAAGCGGTCGAGGAACCAATCGATGGCGAAGATGACGCCCATCATGCCAGTAATGGGGACACCGACAAGGCCAGCAATCATGATGGACAGAGTCAGGGACGAGGACGGGATAGGCGTCGTTCCGATCGAGGAGAGAGTGGCAGCGAAAGTGATGATGACGTAGTCGACGGGGCCGAGGTCAATACCTTGGGTACGGGCAAGGAAGACGACGACGATAGGGAAGTAGATGGCGGTACTGTGCAATTGTTAGAGATACGGTCTCAAAGAGTGTGTAAGAGTGCGGTTGATTTTGGTACTTACCCGTCCATGTTAACCAGACAGCCGAGGGGAATGGCAAAGGTGCGCACCGTCTTGGAAATGCCGCGGTCCTTGGCGCACTGAAGTGTCAGAGGGAGAGTGGCGGCAGACGAGGCAGAACCCCAAGCCGTGACCCAAGCCTTGGAGTTCTTGATCCAGTAAGTGTAAGGGTTCATACGCGTGAGCGAGAAGAACAGGATAGGCACCAAGACGAAGAGGTGGATGGCCATGGTGGAAAGGGTGCCACCGATCAAGATAGCCAGACTCTTGCCGACGATCGCGGGGTCGAGCTTCATCAGGTTGGACAGAATCAGGGAGAACACACCAAAAGCGGTGAGCTTGATGATAATGGTGATGATTCTTGTGACCATGCGCTCGAGCTCGCGTGCAGCGCGCAGGATGCTGGAGTCCTCGCCGTCAATCAGGAAACCAACGGCGATGGAAGTCATCAACACGGCGAGGAGCTCGTTCTGAGCCAGGGCCTTGGCAATGTTGTCGGGAACAAAAGACTGGAAGAGTATCATTACAGCATCCCAGATCTCAGGAGACTCGTCCGCTTTCTTGTAGTAGTCTGCCTCCTCATCCAGAGCCCGTTGATCGCTATCAGCGACCTCAAATCTAGGAGCCCAAACTTGGGAGACCATGATGCAGCTGACGACAATGGCCATCAGCGTCGTCATGACATAGTAGCCAATGGTCCACATGGCAAGCTTCTTAGCGCCGCGAGACATGACGCGGAGACGGTAGATGGCCAGGATCATGGCAGTGATAATAAGGGGCAAGACTGGTTTCAGTGTAAGTGGACAGGTCGACAAGCGCTTCATTCAACGTAAAAGCTTACCAATAGCCTTGAGGGCACGCAGCCAGAGGTCACCAGGAATGAGACAGATAGTGATAGCCCATTCGGGCACGTCCTTGACCTTCAAAGAGATAGGAAGGGCAATGGCCAGAGCAAGAAGAGCGGCGAGGATAATCTGAGGGGCCGAGCCCATCTCCAAGAAGACGTAGTACCATGGCTTCTTGACCTGAGCAACTTCGGTGTCGCTGTTGTTGGAACAGACCGGCATAGCCTCAGTATGGGCCGCCTTGGAGTAATCCTCCTCGGGCGTTGCCACCTTTTCAGCCGTCATTTTGAGCGTTGGACTTTAGGGAAAAGCAACAATTGTGAATAGGAGAACGTCTACTCGGGGGAGGAGAAGGCAAGAGTTAGCTCCAGGCGAGAGAGGATGGAAGGGACCGGGTTAAGTACTGTCCTCATGGAGAGCCTGGCCTCTCCCTCCCTCTCTCTCACACGCGCTCTAGCTGACCCGCATGCAGGCGGAGGGTACGTCTGGGGTACAACAACCGTTGGTGGCATGAAGGGAGGTGGGCAGATAAGCCTTGGTCAGTTTCTACGCTTCTTCTCCACGCGGGAGGCGAAAAAAGTCAAGCCAGTAAGCCTTGGGGCGAATGAAGATGGACGCCAAGACCAGTGGCGTGGGACGGGCTCCAACCAGATATCAAGCGCCAGCGTGGGGAATCCTGACTAGAGCGAGGGGCTGGACAAGTGCCCCCAAAAGCACACAGTTTACGAGCAGCCGCTCACAGTACTCCCTACTCCGCAGAGAGATTGCGGTCGCAATTTGCTGGTTGGCTTGGTCAAGAATTTTTTTACTGCGAAAGCTCTCCGCACGTGGAGCGGCGAGGCGCAAGCTTGGCGCTACAGATATTGCGGCAACCATCTACAGTGGCAACCTTGGTGGCGGCTTCGTTGGAAGCAACGCCTTCTTGACGAGGACTCAGCTGGACAGGAGAAGGTGCTTTTTCTGAAAGGCTGATACCAGACACAGATACAGTATTGCTTTTTTGGGGGCGGCGTATGATAATATTATCAGCTCGATACAGGTTCAAGCATTCTCGTAGCGAAGCTAGCGTTCAAGTGGAATAGTGCAGCAAACCCGTGCAGTGGTAGTAGGCCTTCAGGAGCCATGCCTAGCCAAGTATACTTCGTGCGGTCAAGCGGTTATTCAAGGCAAGCAACGCGCTGGGCGACTGGCTCGTGCCGCGGATCGTCAACCCATGCCACAGGCCAGGCAAGTGGATAGCGCGGTACGCTACCTCAATGCTTGTCTTCTAGAATTGCCGGACACATGTCGTGCCGTGGAACAGTACATGGATGTGCAAGCCATTGTGCGGAGAGTACCAAGTCTAGACGGAGCAGCCGAGAGAGGCTTGCGTCGGGGATTTGAGGGTTAGTGTGATGGCTTAGTACAGTTCAGAATGTTTTGGTGTGAACGAGTGGGCAATGAAAGGGTCGGCTGCAGGGTTTTTCTCGTTTCTGGCCACTGACTCGAGGTTTGACCAAGACGCATCTTTCCTCGTTTGGCGTTGGCGCAAAGAACCAAGGATCTCGGCATGCAAGCCACGTACACCAGCAGTGCTCTGATGAGCAGCCTGAATGGGTTAACGCCGGCGCCCGGTGGAGCCGTGGGCGGCCAAGCGCGGTGGCCATTGGCCTGCTACCATCTAGAAGACGGGGTGGAAGCATCTTGGCGTCAGTTTATTTGACAGAGGGGCCACAGCCTAATGGGCAAGGTTAATGCTCCCCATTCTCGTCCCCAATTTCGCTACCACAGTCCGTAGCGGGCGCTGACATCCGGAAATTCGCCGCTGGCGGGCTTGGGCTTTGGGGCGGCGCTCCCACCAAGCCTGATCCTTCGGTAATAACCCCGACAGTGAGTCCCGCCGCCTTTGGCGCGTGGGGGGGATTGCGCCTCTACGACGATAGCAGGACCCAAGCCTTGACAAGAGGTACTTTGTAGTAATAGGTTGAAGGGCGGACCTCAGCTATTACGTCGTACGTGCTTGGCGGGAGAAGGCGGATTGGGGTTTTCTGGTGGTTGAGACTGGCAGAATAGGGTTGACAGGCTGATGGGGCGTTTACTCCATTCATGACAGACGTTTGAGTCGTCTTACCCGTAGCCCCTCTCTTGAGTCTCCGCGGAAGGCCCAAGTCAGATACAGTTCTCCCCACCCGCTTCTGCGCTGCTGCTGTATTCGGACCGCCATTTTATTAGGCGGAGCCAGCTGTCGACCGTACCGTTGGTGCGAGCCGGAACGAATTTGTCTGTCCCGTGGGGTTTTCCGTGACAGAAGGTGTGGATGGCGAGCTGGTGAGGCCGTCCGGGGCTGCGCAGAGGGTACTCTCGGTGCGGTACAGAGTACGGGCCTTTGTTTGCAGCGTGCTGGACGAGTTGGTGTGCATTGCTTCCTTGACCGATGTACAGCTAGCACAGCGCCGCCGTTCAGCCCGCCTGCCGCTAGTCGATGGTGGTGGCAGAGACGCCCTCGCCCTACATGCGCCAGGTGACCTTTGCCTTGGTGGGTTTCTTGCTGGTGGCCAAAGTAGCGCTGCAGCCTGGAGATGGCTGGCAATAATCAACCTGTTGTTGTGGCTCCTGAAAAAGCCACCGACACGAGGCCCTGGTCCTGCACTTGCACAGGTGTGAGGGGGCAGATCCATCTGGCGCTGCAGGTGTCGTATCAGGCGTCGTACCAGCGCACAAACCATTTAGGCTTTATTGTCCAAGGAGGTGCGGTCACGCGCCAGCCAGCCAGGCCAGCCAGCCAGGGAAGGCATGGTTTGCGACACGTGACGGGGGGGTTTGGCAGTCAGACGGCGGAATTATTAAAAACGGTTGTGGTGAGGTGAGCAATACATACCATGAGTGACATGGAAGAATACGGTGTGCAGGACGCGGTGCTGATGGGAAATGGGATCCAGAGCCTTGCCCTGCGTGCTTACTACCCATCTACATACTATGTAGTAGGCACGCCGTACTGCAGGACTATATAATAGCTAAGAACTCGTATGCGATTATCAAGGTATTTTTAGGTATTTTATTGCACCTTTTTTGCTTCCCATGTCCCTTTTCAGCGCCGCACAAATGTCGCATGCGCATCTGTCAGACGTCGGCGACGATCCAAGTCGCCCGTTTGTCGTGCGTTTGCCATGCTGCGCGACTATTGCGTCCCCACCAGCAATGGACACCCACCGCGTGCGCCGTTTGTGCCTTACCAGCTGGGACTAGCCCAGGAACCGGACCGCAAAAATTTCGCTGGATTACCGCTTTGGTCAGTACCAAGTACTCGTCACCACGGGAGGAACCCAACGACAGCATCGCCAAGTATCTCCTGTTCTTTGTATTAAACGTCACTGCTGAGGCTCTCTCGTTGAGTACTTTGGCCGGGATTTGCATTTTTATTTACTTGTAATTATTTTTCACAATTATTTTAACAATTTCCGCTATGCTCTACATCATTTGCGGCGTCGCAACGAACCACAATCCACGTACGTATACTTGCGACATTTGTGCCGGTTTTAGCGCCGTTTCGTCACAACCACATACTGTACATGCACCAGCTTGCCATTTTTAATAAACCAAGTCACCTTACTCTATTTCGCTTTTAAATTCGTTCCGATTCTAGATTATCAATCACCTATCTGCTCGTCTGTTGTCATCTCATCAGCCTCCTCTATTTAAATACTGGTTGCCATCACCCCATTCCAGTCGCCTCTTTGTTCCCCCTCAGCAAACAGCCTCTGTTTCCATATCACAACACTTGAAACACCTCTATACCACCTGCAAAACATCAACCTCGTCCTCCCCAACAGCACATCATGGCGCCTCCCGCCGCCGCAGTGACGTCCTTCCTGCTGGGCAACCTACACTGCCCGTCCTGCGTCGCCGCCATTCACAACCTCCTGACCGAGACATACGCCGACAAGGTAAAATGGGTGTCGCCAAACCTCGTCACCTCGGTCGTCACAGTCGAGCACGTCGACAACTCGCCGCAGTTTGTCAAGAGCATGTCCAAGACTCTAGAAGACGTCGGGTTCGAGATCTGCGGCGTCGACTCCACCGTCGACTCCTTTGAGAGCTCCGAGAGCATCACCGAGGTCGACCTCTCCGAGAGCAGCTGGGCTGTCCCCAGCGAAGGTGGTGCCTTTGAGGCCCTGTCAAGACTATGGCGCAGCAAGAAGACGCCAGTCACTCTGGAGGAAGCGCGAGCTGCGCACCTGGAGAACTGTGCCTCTTGTCGGTCTGCTACATCCGATGGTGCCGACAAGGAGGTAGACTCTCGCCCGGGCTCTTCACTATCTACTGATACACATACGCAACTCGTTCCTCAAACACTTGATGGCGTTGTCACAGATGACGACGCGGCGTCTCATGGTCCTTGGCGCGCTACAATGTCCGTTGGCGGCATGACTTGCGCGGTATGCGTCAATACCATCACCAACGATCTCGAGAAGAACTCCTATATTATAAAGGCAGTAGTCAACCTCGTCTCCAACAGCGCCACCGTCGACTTCAACGACCCGAGCAAGGTCCAGGACATCATTAGCAACATTGAAGACCTCGGATACGACGCCACCTTGGACAAGGTCATCGACTTGGCCGAACAGAACAAGCAAACCGACACCCGCCAGGTCGAAATCAAAGTCGACGGCATCTTTTGCCCCCGGTGCCCGGAGAGAATCATCCGCACACTGCACAGCTTCGGAACCAACAATGTCCAAATCGAAAAGGGTCCATCGACGACGCAACCATTCATCAAGCTCCGCTACATACCCGCCGCGCCACTTTTCACCATCCGACACATTCTCCATGCCATCGAAGCCACCGACCCGTCTCTTACCGCCTCCATCTATCACCCTCCCACCCTTGAGGAGCGATCGCGAGCCATCCGAGCCAAGCACCAGCAAGCACTATTCGTACGCCTGATGCTGGCCTTGATCCTGGGCATCCCTACCTTTGTTCTTGGCATCGTCTACATGAGCCTCATCCCGGAATCAAACCCGTCCAAGCACTTTCTCATGAAGCCATGGGTTTCCGGCCTCAGCCGCAACGAAATCATTCTCTTCGCCCTGTCAACGCCGGTATACTTTTTCGGCGCCGATGTCTTCCACGTCCGCGCCGTCAAGGAAGTGCGAACACTGTGGCGCAGCGGTAGCCGCACGTCTCTGGCCCAGCGATTCTACAAGTTTGGAAGCATGAACCTGCTCATTTCTCTCGGAACCACGATTGCCTATATTTCCTCCGTGGCGCAGATGATTGCCGCCGCCGTCAACAAAGAGACCGACGTCCCCGGAGACCGCTTCTACTTTGACTCGGTCGTCTTTCTGACCCTCTTCCTGCTTGCTGGCCGCCTCATCGAAGCCTACAGCAAGTCCAAGACTGGCAGCGCAGTCGAAGCGCTGGCCAAACTGAGACCGACAACCGCCCTCCTGGTTGAGCCCGACAGAGTCAAGGGCGGTAGTACCGTAACCACCGTCGACATTGACAGGCTCGAGCACGGCGACATGGTGCGCGTTCCGCACGGCTCCTCTCCCGCCGCCGACGGTGTCATCGTCTCTGGCGAGAGTAACTTTGACGAGTCCAGCCTCACGGGCGAGTCGCGCCCCATCAAGAAGAAGGAAGGCGACGAAGTCTTTGCCGGCACAGTCAACAAGGCCGCCGCCGTCACCATCCGCGTCACTGGCACCTCGGGCAAGTCGATGCTCGATCAAATCGTCGACGTCGTCCGCGAAGGCCAGACGAAGCGCGCCCCTGTCGAGCAGATTGCCGACCTAATGACATCCTACTTTGTCCCCGTCGTGACCCTCATTGCCATCATCACCTGGATTGTCTGGATGGTTCTCGTGCAGACGCACAAGGTCTCCGGCGACGAACTCAACAGCTCCGATGGCCGCATCGCTTTCGCCTTCCAGTTTGCCATTGCTGTCTTTGTCGTCGCGTGCCCCTGCGGACTCGGCCTCGCAGCACCAACTGCCATTTTTGTCGGCGGCGGCATCGCAGCAAAGAACGGTATCCTGGCCAAGGGCGGCGGTGAAGCTTTCGAAAAGGCCAGCCGTATCGACTGCGTCGTCTTTGACAAGACCGGCACCCTCACGGTCGGCGGCGAGCCGCAAATCACCGACTCAGCCATCTTCCCCGAGGGCGAAATCAACGGCATCAGCGAAGACACGCTCCTCTCCGGCCTCAAGGCGCTCGAAGAGAGCAGCAGCCACCCCATTGCCCGCGCCATTGTCGGCTTCTGCGGCGCCAACCGCTCCTCGGCCGAGCTCGACGCCGTCGACGAGATCCCCGGCAAAGGCATGCGCGCAACCTTCAAGTCCAAGCCGCTCGACATTGCCGTCGGCAACGAAGCCCTCATGCGCGACCTGGACATTACCATCTCGCCAGCCACCAGCGCCTCGCTCCAGACCTGGAAGACGGAAGCCAAGTCGGTCGCCCTCGTGGCCATGAAGGACCACAGCGCGGCAACCTGGCGCCTCGCCGCCTCGCTCGCCGTCTCCGACCCCATCCGACCCGAGGCCGAGCCCGTCATCCGCGCGCTCCAGAAGCGCGGCACGCAGGTCTGGATGCTGTCCGGCGACAACGTCACCACCGCCCGCGCGGTGGCCAAGCTCGTCGGCATCCCCGCCGACAACGTCCTCGCCGAGGTGCTGCCGTCCGAAAAGGCCGCCAAGGTGAGCTACCTGCAGACGACGCTCTCTGCATCGGGCAAGAAGGCTGGTGAGTCTCGCGCCATGGTGGCCATGGTGGGCGACGGCATCAACGACTCGCCCGCGCTGACGACGGCCGACGTGGGCATCGCCATCGGCTCCGGCAGCGACGTGGCCATTTCCAGCGCCGACTTTGTCCTCGCCAGCTCGCGCCTGAGCGCCGTGCTGACGCTGCTCGACCTGTCGCGCGTCGTCTTTCGCCGCATCCGTGTCAACTTTGGCTGGGCCGTCGTCTACAACATGATTGCCGTGCCCGTCGCCGCCGGCACGCTGTACGCCGTCAAGACGGGCAGCGGCGCGCACGTCAAGCTGGATCCCGTGTGGGCTAGTCTGGCCATGGCGCTGTCGAGCCTCTCCGTTGTCATGAGCAGCTTGAGCTTGAGGACGCCGATTCCTGGGATTGGTTTCCGGGCGAAGAAGTTTGAGGAGTGAGGGGAAGAAGTTGAAGAGTGAGGGGAAGAAAGTTTAATAGAGTGGAGTAAAAAGATATTGTGGTTTTTAATATAGATTGGTTGTGTTGTGGAATTACTAATAATGAGTTTGCATAGCGTCATCTTGAATACATATTTCCTTATACAACGGGCGCCGCAAAGTGATGTATTATACAAAGTGGAAGGCATGCAGCTAAATCGTAGCGTCTTCTTTCCAGCAGAAGATATCACTATTAAAAATAACATTTATACAAATAACAGCTTTTCATAATATTCCAAAACTCTTTATTCTATATTTGCCAGGTTGCATCTTACTCAAACCGGCAACCTCAACACCACTAACACGCCAACACTAGTAAGCTCTACTGACACATGGCAAAGCACCACCACCCGCTCAGAAAAGCATACACGCAAAAAAAATGACGCAAATACCCTCTATAGAGGCATGGCACAATATTTCCCCCATCCCACAAAATCCCATATACAACATGCCAATGTACCCTCCTACTCTCTCATCTGCCCTCTAAACCCGCACCACACAGAGTCGCACCCAACCCGTCAAAAAGGTGTGGTCCACATGACGGCCCTCTCTTTCTCGCGGGACTTCACGTGCACACATCCGCTGTAAAAGCAACCACAAAGAGTCACATTTACCATGGGGGCACACAATACTACGCACTTTGCACGTGCTTGAGCCCTGCCTTATTTTTTTTCCGGCTCATTACTGTCTACTTGCTTACTATAAGATCGCTGCCGCCTTATTTTTCTCCGAGTTGTGCCTCGCTCTGCTGGTGATGGTTGTGGTGGTCATCTTTGGTGGCTTACGTCACACTCTGGCAGGGTATACCGCACATGCTTCTACCGCGCGCACACTGACCGATATTGCCTTGTGAACAGCACTCTGCCGCATGCCATAGTCTCATTACGTCACAGTCAGACGCCCAAAGTCAGTCAGTCATACGAGTCTAAAGGTTTTTGTTTCAAGGTCACAGTCAAAGGCGCAAGTAGAGCGATATTGTAAGAAAACCATGACACGCTAGAGGCCGTGTATATGGTATTGGCGGCAAAGAAGCCCTAAAACTAAATAATCTACCAAATAAACTCCAGTGAAAAAAATAAAGCCCCCTCCAAGGTATCCAAGACATAGGAAAAAAAACGTATAAGAGACACATTGTGTGTGTGAGGTTGTGTTGTGCTGGTCGCCATCAAGGCCAAGTACCGCAAGTTTGTGGTAAAAATGAGAAATAAAAAGAAAAAACTCCAAATTCGCCATGAGACTGAAGATGGTGGGAAAATAAAATGCCCTTTGCGCGTCGTCGAAAAGTCGTTTGCCTGCATTTCTTCGTTTCGTTGTATTATAGGTTGCACAGGATGGTATGAGATGCTTTATAAGTCTGTAAGAGGCGTCCTCCTTGTGCTGTGAACGCCCATTAAGGGATGATCGAGTGGAAGAAAACGTCGGGGCAAGTAAATTGACTTTTGTGTCGCAAAGCGGCCGGAAGTTGGAACCAGTCAACAACCTCGAGAATAGAAGGGGGATGTTAAAAATAAAACGCCATGCTGAGTGAGATATGAATGATGCCACGCCAAAAGCCGAAACGCCTGTAAAGCAGAGATGGTGATTATCGCACGGTAACGGCGCTGCCGAGGAGACGGCTCCACATGCCGCGGCGGTGACGCTTCTTTGCAACACCATCTTGCATCTGCTGGTACTGTTCCGAGCCCATCTCATAAGGAAGCAGGCTGCCAGTGGACATGGCCACCTTGGGCTGGCGTTCCTTGTCCATGGGGGTCGGGATCTGGACCGGCGAGTCGTAGAGACTGTCACCAAGGGGCTTCTCGTAGACGAAAGGCTCAGCTTCCGAGTCGAGAGGCGTGGTGGAGCGAGACTGTTGCCTGCTGGAGGAGCAGACGGACGAAGCATAGGAGCTGGCCGAGCTGCTGTAAGTGAGGCCTGGGGGCGTGATGGAGCCGGCGCGGACCATGCGGATCTGCTCGGGGCTGGCGTGGCGAGAGCGCGACTGAGTACGGGAGCCGGGAGGGCTGGGGTAGCGGACGGCGGCAGCGGCATAGAGCTCCTGCTGGCGGCGCTTCTCCTCGCGGTGACGCATGCGCTTGGCGTGGGTGTGGGCAATCTTGTGGCGGACGGGCTCGAGGAAGGCATCGAGCTCGCGGTACAAGTCGTGCTCATCGATGCGGAGGTCCCACTCGAGCAGGAAAAGCAGCTGCTTCTCCATGAGGTTGACCTCGGTGCGGTTGAAGCCGAAGCTCTGGGGGCCACCGGTGGCGATGTGGGTGTAGTTGGCCCAGTGCTTGTTCTTGGGGGACGAGTCGTTGAGGTACTTGGCGGCCAGGATGAGGGCGGCAAGGAAGATGCGGTGGGTGGTGCATCGCAGACCGCGAGCCATGGGCTGCAGCTTGGACTTGAGGCGGGTAAGGTAGACAAGGGTGGACATGAGGGTAGGCACCTGGACGTTGGAGGAAACAACGAGCTGGGTGATGAACTCCTCGACGGTGGGCAGGCCGCCATCGGCGTTCTGGACAGATCGGGGCTGGTCCTGCTTTGCGTCCTCGTCGGCCGGGCTGCGAGGAGGCGTAGGAGGGAGCGAGTCTGCCGCCTGCTGAGGCTCCGATGCGGTAGGCATCAGTGTCGAGTCGCAGGTGATGACGTTGTGAGCGGCGTCGGCGAGATAGGCAATCATTTCGCGGCTGACGGGCTGGTAGACAAACTGCTCGAGGGCGAGTTTGTTGAGCTCATCCATGGAGAGCATTCTCGAAGTCGATGATGTGGAAGCCATGGTTGCGGCGGTTGTGTGTGGTGGTGATTAATTGTGAGAAATTAAATAAAAGCAAAACCCAAATAAGCCAGACGTATTATAAAAAGAGTGTCGTCCTTTGTTGTCGGCCTCGATTAAAAGAGAGAGTGTGTGACGAGGTCGAGGTCGGGGGGCGTCGTGATGCTGGAGGGTCAAGCCCGTGTAAGTGGGATGACGCTTGTGGTGGTGAGGGACAGCAACAAGAGGCAAAGACGACGGAGCGTGGGCCAGGAAACTGCGAGGAAGCAGGTAATATATGGGCAGCCAGAGGATGCTCGCTTCGGCCCCAGAAAAGGGCAAAAAAAGGAAAGGAGCAAAAAATGCAGCTGTAGTATTGAGAGGGGGGGAGTAGGGATGGCGAAACAAAAATTTAAAAAAGAAAGAAGGGAGGATCTTGCGTCCTCACGGCCTCTCTTAGTCTCTTAGGATGCAGTGTGTCTCTCGCAGTGCGAGGTCAGACAGTGGCGGCCGATGTGTCCCAAGCAAGCGAGCGAGCGGTGCATGTGGCCCACTCTCTCGGACGGGTAGTACAAGTGACCGGACGGGTGTGTGTGGTGTGCAGTTGCGCGGCCGGGTGACGTTGGTGGCCACGAGACGGCGGTGCCTGTGGTGCCTGCGCTGCAGCAGGCGGACGCAAGGTACCTGGCTGAGAGGTACCGGGATGCGATGCGCAGCTAAAAGGGCAAGCAAAGGAAAAAAAAAGCGCCGCCAACGCCTGAGCGGGAGGGGGCCAAGGGCGAGCGGTGCTGGTACGCTGGTACTAGCGGCGGCAGTGCGATCAGCTGCTACGGAGCAGGTATCGCGCTAGCGGGGTGAATGTGTGGGGTGGTGCGCGCAGGCCGACAGGGGTCGTTACCAGGCGGTGCGGGTGCTACCTAGTGGGCAAGGGATGGGCCACTGGACAACGGGCAGCGCAAACACCGGCCGGTATTGGGCGGTTTAGAGTTGGGGCGGATCTGCCGGCAGGGGTTCGTGGTGAGGGCCTGGCACGATTCAGCAGGCCAGGGTGGCAGCGAGAGGCGACAAATGGCGTAGGGCGATTGCGTGGGCGGTTTGCACTGCTGTGGCTGTGGCTTGCGGCTGTGCAGTTGGTACGAAAAAAACCAAGGTGCAGAGTTGAGCAGTCCAAGGCAACAGTTGGCAGTATAATTCAAGGCAAAAGACGGAAATTCTTTTTCCTTGATTCCCGGACACGGTCGGCAAACGAACGCAAAGGAGGTCAGAGCCAAAGGGCGGCGACACTAGGAGAAGGGTCGGTCGCTCGGTCGGTGGTGAGGTAGCAACGGCGGAGCGAGGAGCCCTGCAAAAAGCAAGCAAGGGATGGCAGCCGAAGATGAAGAGGAGGAGATATGGCAAGATATCTCGCCCTGTGCGGGGTTGGCTGATTCTCTTTTCGTCAGATGACGTTGCGGAACAAAGTAAGAGTGAAAAAGGGACTCTCGGACAAGAAATGAATTTTCTTCTCTGTCTGACAGTGGCCGTGATTCACACACGAGGATGAGCTATCCGGTGAAGCCGTGGACGTTGGACGACGACGCTGTGTACTTCCGAGCCGGCGGAAGCGGTGCGGTGTGGGGACTGTCACGGGCGGTCCTGGCGGATTTGCTTTTGGGCTTTGGGACGTGGTCTCCAAAGTTGTCGTATCGGAGAATGGAGAATTTTTCGAGGCACAGGAATTCTGCGGTTCGTCTGTCGTTTCTTTTTTTCTTCCTTGTCTTTGCGTTTGGCAGGCGTAGATCTGAGCTGCAAAGCGAGAGGCAAAGGGGGTTGTCGAAATGTCGGAAGCGAATGGACACGATCGAGGGGGGGTTTCGAAGGGGGGGTGCGATGGTGGCTTTTTACCTGTATCTAGCTTTTTGTCGAAAAGAAGGCGCCTTGTGGAATAACAAGGGAGATGGTTACAACAAGAAGAAGAAGAATAGAACCAATGGACACAATGGGACTGCGAGAGCAAAAGTTAATATAGGCTTCCAAAGCGAACAAGAGAACAGCAACCACGGCCAGCAATGCCAATATCATGCCTGTCTCGCCTGTCTCGCCTCGCCTTGGCCGCCCAAAAAAAAACCACTATATCGCCCCAGCCCAGGCCAGCCCAGCCAAAAAGGCGGGGGGTGGGTGGTGAGCATCATGGTTGGGGCTGGCGGGTAGGCTATAGCCGTCGACTGGCTCGCAATTCCAAGAGAATTGAACGAGTCCCGCCCACCCAAGAAACCAGGTACCAGAGACATAGAGGCGGGCACTCCAGGCACGACCAGTGCGGTCCACCGTCTGGAATCGAGCAGCGAATACAAAGGAGTGGTGCGGGCGGTCCAGCGGGTGCCGGTCTTGCGCCGGCCTCTGGAATGCAAAAACCGCTGTCGAGACAAGAGGCAGGGAGAACGTCATGGTGGTGCGAGCGAGCTAAGGGGAGAAAAAAAACTGGGGCTGGGGCTATTGGCGAGGTAATTGGAAACTATGGGTGACGAGAAAGAATGAGGGCAAGATGATAGGGCAAAATTGGTCATGGGCGTGAACAATGGATTGGACAATAATGGGCAATTTCATCTCGTACCTGATTTTGGGCCGTCGTTCGTTGTGGTAGACCGGACGCGGGTATATCGAAATGGTGGAGTAGGCCGGGGTGGACTGCGATGGGCGCCGTGCCTGAGCCTAGTTCGTCGTCCTAGTCGCAAGCTGCTGCTCTGTGCGCAATACTACGCAATGCCTCCGTCCCGTACCTGATGAACTGAACCAACAAAAAAAAAAAATTCAAGACGCAACCCGAACAAAAAACGTGGGGAACCGGTTCGTTTCGCGGCCGAGCGATCCTGGTGGTGGTTTGGACCCTCGAGGTGTTCGTTTATTTTGCTTTTTGGCGGTGCGCACGCACTTGAGATCGACCGTCGTGTTTTGCTTTTTTTCCCTTTTGGTCGGGCCTGTCGTCGTCTGTTTGCTCTTGCCCGTTTGTCTGGATACTGCCAAATCGAGTTTGGCCGTGTCGATAGTATTCCAGATACGCACAAATTAAAACAAAAAAGTATTAAAAAAGTAAAAATGGCCCGAGAAATGCAAATAAAACGTCTCCAGAAAATCGATATGGCCTGCCAAGATTCCAGTCGAGTTTGGTAAAAACGGGCGTAGAGTAGTAGAGGGGGTCCAGCCGCTATCGAACAGGTGTGGGAGGTGTATAGGTATAGAGAAAAGATTGCAAGAAATGCCCGCTATGAATTGACAAATAGAAAGGGGGGAGATGGAAATGAAGAAAAAGTAGGAAAAGGAGGAAAGAAGCCTGGTAAAAGTATCAAGACGTTGGAAGATGCTCCCACGTCGTAAAAGGAGACGCGCAAGCTATATGGTGTACTTTGAACGCAGCCCAATAGGTACACAAACTGGCTATCAAGCAAGCAAGCAGAGAGGGCCCAGCTACCAAAATAAACGAGTAGCCCTCAGCGTCTCGTCTATCCTGCAAAAAAAGATGCGAAACAACGGGGCCATGCACAATGTACGACCCGGGTCAACTCGTCCCAGCGACCCGTTTACGCCACCCAAGCGCGAACGACGAGTACGGACCCCAGCCCGGCGCGTAGCCTCTGGTGTAGGCGGGCAAGCGACAAGACTCTCACGCAGGGTGTTATTTTTTATTGCTAGCGTGGGCCGGGAAAGTAGGACGTGAGATGGCGAGCCACTGCACCAATGCAACAAATAATAAAAAATAAAAATAAATAGACGCTCGGCGGTAAGCGAGAGAGGCAGCTTGGCGGCGCTGGCGGGGAGAGGCTGGCCTCCTGGCGGCAAGGACGGGTCTACATGCGTACTACTACAGCAGCTTCATTTACTGCAAAATACATTGTAAAAAATAAAATGTGCATTACTGTATTCGACTGCAAATTTCATAATATTAGCTGAGAACAAGTGTTTTCCGCGAGCCGTGGCAGTGAATCATCACGGTTACTCGTAAATCCAATATCAAAAACCTCAAACATGCACATCAACCCCACCCGTAACGAGTAACCAACCAACCACTCGCAGCCAACCACTCACTCCCAAACAAGCGACAATCAGGTACCAAAGAAAACTGCCATCCTCACCTCATCTTCATTCACTCACTCCGTACACGCAAGCAACAGCCCCCAGCAAATCAAACTACTGCAAGCGCAGGTCTAGCCCGACCGTGGATTCGCACCAGCGCAGCACCAGACCTGAGACGAGCATCCAGTGCGGACCAAAGAAAATGATTGGCTGCGGGCTCGCGCAGTTTGAAACACGGCGCTGCCCGCGCCCCAAAACCCACGCACACCACTGCTTGGTAGGCTTACAGTAGTGGTGTACGGAGTAACTGTGTGTTTCTTTTTTTATATTTGCTTTCCCGGTGGAGAGCGAGGCGCCACTTCCGGCCCCAGCTGCACCCGTTCATCGTGGCACCAATGAGATGCTTGGCTGCGATGCTGCTTCAGTACGCGCGCTCCGAGAGGGACCTGGCTACGGCTGTGTTGATGTTGATGTTGATGTCGTACGCTGCGTAGAAACGGCTTTGAGCAGTGTGCAAAATAAACAGCGAGCGTGTTCTATGTACTGCTGCCCATTTTTCCGTAACCTGAAATCGTATTGTAAAACTACTCACTGGCACTATCCCGCCTTGAAACGGCCTGTATGCAGCTGCGGCTGGGTAGAGGGCCGTGCCCAGCGGCATCGAAGACCTGGACCTGCATGTCTACAGTTTTTGCATGGCATCTAACCCCCAAGGAGATTTTTTTTTTTCACTTGAATAATTAAAAAGTGAAAAAATTTCATCTGCGCTAGACTCATCTCTACTGCAGACCCCCCGTCTCATGTGCCTCTCGGCCCGTTCAGTTTTTGACTATTACGACTTCTTGGCCCTTTCTGTGCCGCTGCATGTATGTATCAGAGCTAGCACCCCGTCCAAGCCCACGGGCATACGCTACGACTATGCCACAGCAGTATAGGCACGGCCGAGCTACAGGGCAAGGAGCAACAAACCCGCCGTTTCGCATCCGACCGAAATGGCGCAGCTAGCCGCAGTCACGGCGCCTCCGTTCTGCCCAGCTTTGGTCTGGTCTTTCTGCTCCTGCGTCCGTCTAGAACGCGGCCCCTTTGGTCCCTGACTTTGCCTGCCCGTCCGAGGAACACGCCGTCAGGCTTGGGCATTGGCATGTTACCCAGAAAGACAAAAGAAAAGGACACCGGGGCCTTGGTAGGCTGTCAGCCGTCCTCCTTGCTGTCGCTTAATCGCCCCTGCATTGACTCTACATTTCTACAGAGCCCCGTCTAACTGGGTAATGCTCTACCTGTTCTCCTTGATTCTGGACCCCTATGTCCACTGTGGCAAGGCCCTCCATAGCCACTGAAAGTTGTCCATACGAATTGACTACATATGCGCCGGTCGAAAAAATCAGCGACAAGACGAAACTAGGCCCAAACTTGCCCGCCTGGTAGCCCCCTGCCTTGGCTGTGCTTCGACGCTGCCCAATCATCCCCACGTTCAGCGCCGGGTCGATCCATCATGTTCCCAATTGGGTAATAATAGGCCGGGTCGTCGCGAAATGGTTCGTCCTCCATACCCAAACTTGACATATGGGCCCCTGTACTCCGTATGCCATCACTGATCGGAAACAAAAACGGTGAGTAAGTGCCATGTCATCCGTGTTCAATGGAGTGGCATTTCGCCTCCAACATGTCCCGCAGCTTTGTGTGCACCCTGACAATTCTCATACGTACTCGTAGTCCTCCGCCACCAGGACACATCTGAGCACACTCGGCCTGGAATGGATCAGCCACGAGGTTTGTCCCGCATTCCAGTGGCTCGCTGACGCCGCCGCCCCCTTCTTCACTCGCTATATCGGTCATGGCCGAGTTGACTCCTTACGCAGTGCGGACTACTGGATTTGTAATGAGGATGCAGCTAGTGTGCAGCAGTCCATCGCAAAGCTGACAATCGCCCGCACCGAGGACAGAAAGAGGTGAATACACCGAGGATTCGTACCACCATGAACCCAATATCCCTGGTCCACGTCGATACGGAGTGCCACACCCTCTCCGAATTACAGCCGTCTTGTGCACAGGCCATTGTATGTACACCAAAGGAAGACCCTTTTGTTAAGGTAGGCTAAACTCGTATAAGCCGCAGCCAGAGCTTCTCGGTCCCTTGTAGCCGATTGTCCATCATCCCCTGGCAAGGGCCATGTCGGCAGCCCTGACCATCCATCCCCCCATGCCCATGTCCATGCCCAAACCCACCCCAATCCGATCTCGGTAAGTTCAGGCGTAACACAGTATTAGGCCCGATCGGATTGATGAGCAGGGAGCGAGCTGACTCCCGTGTCAAGCCGTACTCGCTACCCAGTATCTAGCCGCAGCTGTCCCATGTCACCGAGATATGCGCACAAACATGATCATTTTCGCCTTGCAGCAACAATGTCCATCCGAGACGAAATTGTCAATCCCCCCATGAAAAGCCCAAAAAAAAGGTTCATTAATTACCTCATTCACATAGTTCCGTAATTCCATTGCCGATACATTCCACTTCATGACGTAACGCAGGACCCCACGATCTGTCTCTGCAAAGGTCCCAATTTCCGCCCATCCATCCTCCCTTGACATGGCTGCATGATGCCAATTTCCCAGCCATTCAAGCCCTTTTTTTTGTTTCTTGCCCTGTAATAGCTATTATTTCACCGCACCCTGCAGACCGTTTCATTTATTGCTCCAGGTCAATTTTGTAATTTAATTTCTACTCTCTTTTTCGCCAATTGAACTATTGAGATACAATGGGCTCTCTGCGTAGCTAGAGTGGCTCTACACTACTCGTACCAGCCCAAGCCAAGAGACGTAATCAATTAAAAAATTCAAAGCATGTCTCAGTCGATACTTTCTCGGCCACGCATTCTTTTCGCTTGACTTTCCTACTACGGCGTCCTCCGTCACCCAACCAAGCCCAACACTGGAATGCTGCTTCTAAAAAAGGGGCGGTAGTGTCGTCTGGCCTTTCCACCACCACCACACCACTTGGCTCTAGCCTACCATGCGAAGAAGCGGTGCACGACTACGACTAAGTGGCCACCGTAAGTGGTGTGCAGTGCACTCAAGGGCAGCCAATGACAGCCGTAGATGGCGATATATGTCAAGATTTCTGCGCCAGCTCCAAGACACTGGAATACCGGTGCAGCATTGAAATTTTGTTCAGCGCCACTCTACTCTCTCTCCCTACTGCCACGCTGGCACGACGGATACATGGAACCGTCGAATCTGGGACTGCTACCATAGTATGAATTTGTCTGCAACCTTCTTAGTACGAAAGGACCGGCGTATTGTTCGGCGGACCCTTTGCATCCTGCATCGGGGCCATTATCGAGGGAGACGGGGGCGAGACTGGTTGACACGGCCGTACTTTGCAGCGCTGGACTACACCACCTTCTGACGCAGGCCCTCCCCTCCATCCTTTCTCTCAGCCTCGTGTCTGGGTGACGGGCCGATGGGAAGGGTGGTAAGTTTGCAGCCATTGTCGGTGAGGGGGACTGAAAAGGGGAGTGGTTCAGCTCCTGGCCGGTAGGTTCAGCTTATGCCGCACTCTCATTGTACTGCAAGCAACGTTTCCATAGGGACGTGAGACTGTACCATACAATGTTACCCTCGTTCCGGTGACAAAAAGTCTAGGACCGGTGCCGGGTAACCTGGTTCATACGACGCCAGTGATCGCCTTGTGTAGCTACGACATTTGACTGCTCTTTTCAGCTGTAAAACCCGGTGGTTACCTCGTAGACGGAATAAACTGCTTCGGGGTAGGGCAATGGAAGGCTGTACGGACTATACGTGGAGGGACTGCTTACCCTACAGCCACATGCTCAGGAACATCGACCATTGCCCCAGCGATACTAGCCTCATGGTTACTCGTCCAAGCTGTACAATGCAATTGAATTCTTCTTCTCCAGCTTTTAGATTCATAAAGGCCTTTATAGTAGCTAAACTCAAGCTGGCCGTTCAGACGGATTCCCGCCGAGGACTGGTGGAGGCACAAGGGTCCTTGTGTGGCTGCTACAGGGCTGTCATCGCCCAGCCCCACTGGTAAGCAATTGCCGGCCCTAAATCAACAGAATGCCATCATATACAGCAATTTGAACGCCGTCATGATACAAACCAATAGCTTCATGAGATATACTTTGGCATTGTCTTGCTCATCTAGTATTACAACGTTCATAAAACGGCCGTGCCTGTTACAACGTGGTTATCTGACTGGTCGAGCTTCTTAGCGCCAAACTCTAATCTCGCTAGCTGAGCGTAGGGCCGTTTAGCTAATATAAACGTAACCTGCCTCGGCAGATGGGGGTGAACTTGGTCAAATTCATCAACTCACTGTTCTGCCAACATCGCGCTCCCTTGCTCAATTAAAGAGAAAGCCAATCATCTGGCGTAGGCGGGAGAGAGAGCCCTACAAAAGCAGCACACACTCACCGCAGTACCGACCAAACCAATGTCGACGACACCACGCGGGCGCCGCTTCCGCCCGCAGGAGCTCTGTCTCCCGAGCGGCAAAAAGGTCATTGCCAGCCTGCCCGAAGACCTGCCCGCGCTGCGGCGGCAGTACAGCACGCACACGGAGCTCGAGGTCGAGGTCGTCGTCCACGGCTCCGACGACCACGTCACCTACCTGCGCGAGATTCACAGCCACCAGCAGGGTCGCCGCGAGGAGCTGCGCCGCCGCATTGGCGACGAGGCAGCTGACGAGTTTGAGGACACGCAGCGCCAGCTCGATGCCGTATCGACCCAGCTGGCTGGTCTGTCCGCCAAAGACGCCTCCTTGACGGCCAACTTTGGCAAGTTTGGCTACACTGATGGCATGAGGACGTATGACGGTGCTGGGTTAGGCGTGTCGACGCCCGGTGCCAAGGGTCGTGACCACGACGGTGACAACGGCGACGGCGACGGCGATGCTGAAGAGGGCGGTCATCATCGTGGTGCCACGACCAAGCTGGTCAAGAAGCCTGTAGTGAAGCAGTGGTTTCACCGCGGCATCATCTGGCGCGCCTCGGAGCAGACGGAGATTATGGCTGTTGAGCTGTTCCTGGACCTTTTATACGGTAAGCTGCCCTGCCTCTTAGCTATAGTAATTGAGTTCTAACAATCCCTCTACAGTCGGCATCATTCACTCCAACGGCGAGCACATGTCCGAAGAGCCCACCGGCCACGAGCTCCTCCGCTTCGCAGTCACCTTCATCATGTCATGGAAGATTTGGTCCGAAATCACCGCCGCCCTGAGCTGGTTCGAGTCCGACGACGTCTTCACCCGCCTCGAAGTCCTCTTCAACATTGCCTGCCTCCTCGGCTTCACCACAAACATGATTAACAGCTTCACCGAGAACCACGAGCACAACACCTACACGCAGCTCGTCGCCTTTTACCTCGCCACCCGCTTCACCACCGCGCTGCACTTTGCCGTCACCGCGTACACCATCCCCATGATCCGCGGCATGATGATTGCCTCGTGCCTCCAGGTTCTCCTCGCCGTGCCGCTGTGGATCGGCAGCATACACGTGGACATGCCCAACCGCCTGGCTCTCATCTGGATCGCCATCGTCCTCGACATGTACGGCCAGGGGCTCTACATTGGGCCGTTCCAGTATGCGAGACACAAGGGAAAAGACACCGCCGTCGGCAAGAAGATTGCCAAGTGGTTCGAGTTTTACCCTGCTCCCAATATCGAGCACAGGGTGGAGCGGACGAATGCCTTTGTCTCGCTGGTGCTGGGTTACTCTGTTGTCGGCATTCTGTTTCAGAGCAATGGCGGGTATAGCGTCAATGCCTTTCTCGGTAAAGCTGTTCTCGGCCTCATGCAGGCATTCTTCTTCAACTGGATCTACTTTGACGTGGATGGCCACAATATTGAAATGCACGCCATCCGTAGATCAGCTGGTTCCAGTATGTAAACATTGGTTGTACAATACTCACGCTCTACTGACAATTATTTAGTGATGCTTTGGACCAACTTCCACCTTCCGTTCATCATGGGCTACATTGTTGCAACCGCTGCGCTCTCGCGCCTCGTCCTGGCCACCGATGTGCCCAACACCAACCCAGAACAGCTCATTGAGAGATACCAAGAGCACGCAGAGGACCATTTCAACGACGGTGTGCGCTTCTTCTACTGCCACGGCCTGGCGATTGCGCTGCTGTGTCTGTCCATCATCGGCCTCACACACAGACACCGCGACACTAATCACCACCGCCTCTCCAAGACCATCAGAATGGGTAACCGTCTGGCTGTCGTCATCATCATGTTCCTGCTGCCGCTGGCCAAGTCACTGACATCGTTGAACCTCATTTCCGTGACATTGGGACTTACAGTATGGGTGCTGGTCGTCGAGCTGTATGGTGCGTCGCGTAAGGGCGAATCGTTTATTGGCGAGACAGAGTCACACAGCGTCATTGGCAAGAGTGCTAAGCCTCGTCAGTAGCGTAATGCTTTGTCTATTGGTATATGAAAATGGGCGAAAGCCCTAATTTGAACATATAATGAACATAGTAATACCTTTAATTGGACTAAGTAAGGTACTGAACGCAGGTAGCTAGCTTTAATACTCTACAGCAAAAGCTCATTCTTTTCGAATACGGAATCCATGACGCGGCGCATGGAGCCTCACAGCCTCACCCCCTTCCGTCTTGACCTCAATCACGACTTCAGCAGCATCGATGCTAAGCAGCTTACCCTTGTCCCTCGTCGACGAGCCAAAATCAGTCGGTCCCACACTCACAGTATCGCCCTTCTTCAGCCCCAGAGCCATCACATCAAAGTCCTTGTCGTCCACCTTGGCGTCAGCATCATGGTACGCGGCGCCCGTAATCGCCTTGATCGCCTCGTCGCCCGTAATCGTCTTTGGCTCGCCGAGCTCCTTCTCCGCTGCCTCGGCCGCAGCCTTGAAGCGCTCGATCCACGCATACGTCTTGGGGTACACACTGGCCGAGAACCTGTCCGGTGGAAGTAAACCCTCCATGCCGACGGCAAAGAGCAGCGGCCACACGGACTCAATGTCGACGAGCGAGGGCGCGGCCGTGTTGCCGATCCACTGGCGCCCGTCGGCCAGCAGCGTCCCCTCGAGCAGGTCAAACAGCTCGGAGAACTCGCGGTACGACTCGGCGCGTTCCGCCGCCACGTCGCCCTGGTCGAAGCGCACGCCCGCGTAGTCGAGGCGGTCCTGCTGGAACACGGGGTCCTTGGCCAGCGGCAGGTCAGAGGAAATCAGCAGCTGCGCCAGCCAGCCGAAGACGCCGGCGTCGGTAATGTAGATGGAGAAGAGCTTCTCCAGCGCCTGCTGCTCGCCCGTGCTGCCGCGCAGCTTGGGCGCTGACACCTTGAGGTCTTCGAGGCGGGAGAACTGCTGGCGAGAGTCGACGTAGACGTCTCTGCCGATGGCGAGGACGGGAATGCGGCGGTAGGCGACTCCCAGAGCGGCTAGATCTGGTCGCGGCATCATGTATGGTTGCATCTGAAAAAAGATCAATTAGAATATGCCCCATATACTGAATGAGGTCAGATTGTTCGTAAAACTCACACATTGTGTATATGGGATCCCGCGGAATGCAAGGTACCATCGCACGCGCGTCGCATACGGCGAAAAGCCATAATGGTACAAAATAATATTGTCAGAGGAAGACATCTTTTGTTGGAGTTGCTACTACGCGCAAGCTTCAATGTTTTGTCAAATGAAAACGAAAATGCGAGTGGAAGCTCCCAAGGCGGCTATGGATCAATATATCCGAACCCAGATCGCGGGGGCGGGGCCGACTCAAAAACTACATAATGTGCTCCAACCTTGGCGCTACTTGGTAGACCATCATGACGGAACCGCCACGTGATGGAGGCAGGACGGCGAATCGGGGTACAGTCTACACCATTTAATTGTCTCTGGAGGGATTTCAAATAGTTTCGGCCGAACGGAGCAGCCACGATACACTTTAATTCGACTGCCACATCCTGCGTTTTGGAGTGTATAAGTGGTGAAACAAAGCTGTACATTACAAGTCGGCTATATGCAAGTTGCTAGTCGCTGCACAAAGGCTATCTACCAGCCTACTGCACTATTCTTATTCTTTCTTCACATTGGTGTCGAAGCCGCCATCCTCGCGTTTGTTCCAGATGCCGGTGTCAACAATAATGCCAAATTCTGGTCCAGTTCTGCAATACATGTCGTAGTAACAACGTGGGAGCTGGCCGCCCTCAGCCTTGTCATCAGGGTTCCATTTCCCATTTCCGTTGACAGAGCAATCGATTACACGCTCGTAATAGTCCTGTACACGTCAGTATCTGCCATCGCGCTAAGAATAGATATTTGGGTAAGCTCACAGCCAAGTCAATATCGTAGCCTCCGTCCTTGACTGGGGCCTGCATCTTCTTGAAGAATTCTTCGCTGATTCTTTCCCAGCCAGCTCCAGGGCACTGTGAGAACAAACATTCGTTAGCAACAGAAAACATTTACAAGGTCATGTGTCCAGTGAAAACATACCGTTCTCGGTTCATTATTCTTGCAAGTTCCGTACTTGTTCGTGTTGTAAATGAGGTACCAGCAATGCGGCACGTCATTCAGAGCCTTCCGCCACATGTATCCAGGTCCCTTGCAGTCCTCCTCCTTCTCGATGGTGCGGTCGCCAAAGAGCAGATAGTACGACTTCTTCTTGGTCATGTCGACCAGCTTGCGGTTAACATGGACAAGAAACTGGTCGTAGCCCTTTACAAACTCCGCCTCGGACTCATCGACGAGAATGCTGGGATCCGAAAAGAACTTTGCCGTGTTGGTGTAATACGAAGGGGCGTCAGGCACGGGTAGCTTGGAGGCATCTCCCTCGCCGACGGCGTTGGCCAGTATGTTGTCGACCTGTGTGTGCGCAGAAGAAATGATGTTTTGCAGCACCTTCTTGACCTCGGCTCCATTCTTCTCATGATCCTCCTTCTCCGGAATAGCGCCAAAGGCTGCCGATGCCATGCCCAGCATTGAGCCAGCAGGACCTCCAACGAGCCCAGCGGCACCAGAGGCGGCGCCCATGGCAGCAGCGACCCATTTAGGCCACTTTTCGTCGGTGTCTGGCAGTCCAAAGTCCTCCTGCATCTGGTCGATGCCGAGACCTTGCAGGATGGCACCCCATTGTAGCTTGTCGTTGATGATGGAGATTTTGCTGTGCAGCTTGGAGACTGCTTGGAATGCCCAGTATGCCGCTGGGAAGGGGTAATAGGGACAGTCTCCACCGATATTGCAAGTTCCTCCGGGGTGGAAGCAGCCACTTAGAGGTGAGTCCCCCTTGCCCTTATTGATGTACTTCCAGAGGTAGCTAGCCCATTTCTTCTCGCCTTCAGACAGACCCTCCCTCACATCCATGTCCTCAGGAAGCGTGTCTTTCAATTGTAGGGTAATGTCAAGCCACTCGACAGGATGTACCGGGTCAAAAATAGTCTTTTGGACTCCGTCTGCGCTGGTAGTGTCTCCGTTGGTGCACTCTACCCTACCAGGGACTTCTTCCTCTGGTGCGCGACTGTCAATGTGTTTGTCGACTGGCTTCGCAAGAGCCGTCGCCACCACCAGGGCAGAGGCAGCAAATGAAAGTCTCATGATCAACTTGAACGCAAGATAAGAGAGATATGTAAAGGTTGTATGCTTGAAAGTTTAAACTTCGAGAAAATTGAGACTTGATGATGTTCATGGAAATGCCACATTTTTGGAGACGGGCCGATTATATACTCTCAGGTACGTCAGCCTTTGTATTTACTCTTTTAAGCAGGAAGGCTCGGTAGGTCGCGAATCACCTCGAATATCGTTTCCTAAAAGAACCTGTCGCTCATTCTACAAGCACTTTCATAGCCATACAAATCAAGGACTCCTCCGACACCCCTGACACCTCGTAGCGTTCAAGCTATCGTAAGCTATACCATGTCCCAATTGAGCTGTAAAGCTCAGATTCAGGCCCACGTGGCTTCGTTTAAAGGACCTAGTCACTGGCCCTTACCCGGGTTTAAGCAAAATAATACCATATCGTCGTATGATCGTCGAACAATAAGTTACAAGGCTGCATGCAGCTGGAGCTAAAAACAGAACTATTCACGTTGTGTTGATCTTCAGTGCGTTCCTTGGTCAAGTTCAGGGTCGTGGACGTTTTTTGGTAGCAAATGACGTTGTATAGCGATCTTGGCCACTAATTTTGATTTCGTTGCACTAATTAGTGAACCGGCTCTGCCAGCCTGATTGTTTGACACCTGTTTGCCACTTAGAGTAGCAGTGGGTTGATGTGCAGTGGTGGATTTCTCGCAGCCTTGTCTGCCGATCTTAAACAAGCTTATTTTTATCCTGCTACAGAATACACAATTATTAGAAGCTCTGAGAAAGTAAAGCACTCCATGCTACATAAAATCTACATAGTTATGTAGTGACTGTGATGAACATATACAAAGTGGAAAGTTCCTCACGACGGGATCCCGTTGTGGCGTTCAAGACTCCCACTGTACGTTGTTATGCATGACACCCGCTGCTGAAACATTTAGAACACGAGAAACGAGTGCCGTTTCTTTTTAGAGCCTAGTCGGCAATTGTGTAAGGAGTACGCTTGATAAACTAAAATATGATGTACATGTCATGTGTGCTGGGCGAACCCCGAGACGTTTGAACATACCAAGCCTGGCTGGTTTAAGTGCAATCCCAGAACTACAGCCTCTCCTAAACGACGATAGCGACACCAACCAGGAGAAATGTCGTCATAGTCAGCCAAAGCAAGGTCAAAATTAAGCATTTGCTTTTTATAGCGTAGTCACCATGCTCTAAAGCCCTGCATGTAAGAAATCGGTGTTTAGCGCCGTAGGGCGGCAAGCTCGTTTGTGAAATGACGTATTAAACCAGTTCCAGGTCCCCGAACCGGTCACCCCAGCCTTTGAGAATAAACGAGGCACCAAGTTCATGAAGCTGAAGTGCTGGCATCCAAGTGTTAGCGCAAGGCTGCAGGGGTCGCGCTCACTCACCACCGCAAGTTTAGAACATGCGCTCTGCCGATCAGTGGCATCTCGCGAATCGCCTTCCAGACGGAGCGATGAATCCACCATTTCTTGCTGTTAAAGGGAAATAGATTCGCTGGTGGCACGTTGCACGGTCAAGTCGCAGGTGAAGCCTCTCAACAGGCAGTGATGGGTTCCTGGCTCGAGATTGGTGTGCGGTTCGTCCAGTCTGCTGCACTTCTCTTGCTGATCCTTTCTTTCGGGTTGGTATTGAGTAGGCTGCACATCACACGAGACACATCTTGTGAGTACTAGTGCTTCGTTTCAATTTCATAATCATTCCATATGTCTCTATTATCCTGCCTGCCAGAGAAAAACAAAGAAGTCCGAAAACAAAACAGTTCAGTCCATCTACACTGTACATGAGGACACAATGGGAAGGTCTCGATTCAAGACGTGTCAACCGTTTCCATCCGTTTGCATAATCACAGACCACTTCCACGTGCAACAACTCTGCCTTCACCCTACAGATCCATAGCCGATCTTGCTCGTCAAACCACGATTCACGCAATTTCGTAGCTAAGCAGCCCTCGTTGAACAGTGTAGAACGCGCTGCGTTCGTGCGTTGCTGTATTCCATTCCATGGAAGTGCGACCATGTAGTTCTGGCTGGCCCAATTGATATTTGTTCTTTACCAACTTATCCTGAAAAGGCCTAGGTAAGTAGAAAAATTGTTCGAAATGCGTTTGCAACGCCTTGGAATCGTTTATGAGAGACCCTTTAACGCGGTAGTGGGAATGGGGCTACTGGGTGCCTCTAGTTGTAGTAGCCATTCCCGCGAGCGTTCGCGGATTGGTCGGGGCAGTCTTCAAAGTAAGGATGGTTGACGGCCGCCTTGGCAGAAATTCTGCCAGCGGGATCATACACAAGCGTAGCCTCAAGGAGATCCAGGCCTGCCTCGTCGAGGTTGTGGCAGAGGGGAGCCGAGTAATCTCTCCTCCACTTGGGGAACGACGACTTGAAATCGGGGTATGATGTAACGCCGGGCCAGACGTCTTCGGACGGGGTTCCAAGGGCACTGTTACCCAGTCAGCAAAATCTAGGCTACACATAGTTAGACAGCGTCTTCAAAGCATACCGGAAAATCTTGAAAATCTCGTCAATCTCGGAGTCGCCAGGGAACAGCGGCTTGCGGGTGCACATTTCGGCAAAGATGCAGCCAACAGACCACATGTCCACGCCGGTAGAGTACTGTCGGCCACCGAGCAGAATCTCCGGCGCGCGGTACCAGAGCGTGACGACCTCGTGGGTATATGTGCGCAGGGGAACGCCAAAGGCGCGGGCCAGGCCGAAATCTGCCAGCTTCAGGTTGCCCTCCTTGTCGATGAGCAGGTTCTGGGGCTTGAGATCGCGGTGCAACACGCGGTGCGAGTGGCAGTAGCGGATGCCCTCGCACAGCTGCAGCATAAACTTCTTGATGACGACGTCGCCGAGGCCGAGTCGCGACAGCTCGACGCCCGAGCCCTCGGGCAGGGCCTTGCCGCGGCCGCCGTCGCTGACGGGCAGCGCCTCCATGTACTTCTTGAGGTCGAGGCCCAGGAACTCCATCACCAGGTACAGCTTGTGCCCGTCCGCGTGGACAATGTTGAGGAGTCTGACAATGTTGGGGTCCTTCATTTCTTTCAGGAGCGAAATCTCGCGGATCGCCGTGCTCGGCACGCCTTCGTCTTCGGCCTCGAGGCGGATCTTCTTGAGGGCTACTATGCGACCACCATTGGCGAGGTCTCTGGCTTTGTAGACGACACCGTACGTGCCTAGAAAGAGGGCAAACGGCAGTCAGTTATCTGTGCCGCGTAATACGTGGCCGCGATCACAAAGAGGATGGCCAGCTGGCAAGGAATCATGAGCACCAACCTTCTCCGACCTTTTCCAGCTTCTGATAGTTATCCATGATGGAATGTGACTTTGTTTTGTTTGGCGGCAAGGGAAAGTAGTGATCAAGCTGCGTCGGAAAAGCTTCTTCTCGTCTTCACTCGCGACGGCAACTGTTGAAGGTCTAGGCGCTCCGTAACCGCAAAGAAATGGTGTCCACGACTCGACAAACGAGGGGTTCGTCGGTGGGGAGGTAGCGCGGTGAGGCGTCAAGTAGCCGGGGCCAAAAAAAGAGCGACGACAGAAAGGAAGAAAGTGCTAAATGGTTAGTGCAGTCCCGGCCATCAAACAAGATGGATCACGACAGAAATAACAAGGTCAAGGGTGCCACAAACGGCTTTTTGCTGCACGAGATTTGCCCTGCAGCTGGCTGTGGAGATTCGTTCGCTGTCTCCCTTTGTTGTCTCGAGGCTACTCGCTCATGTTTACTTTGGCCCGCATTGGGGGTGGGTGGCACGTTTTCACTTGGGCGATACGGTGGGATGGGTTGCATTTTACGTGGTTATGTATTCAAAGGGGCGCGTTTTTCCCACCAAAATGGGGACGCCCAGTTTATGCATGTTTGCTTTTTATGAATTTCGCATTATTGTTCCGGGGCTATTGCTGTTATGATTGTCCCGAGCTCGTCAACACCACCCCGCGCGTCGCGTTTTGGCGGGGCCTATCGATAAGGTTACTGTTTTCTTTAGATGCCACGGCGACCGCCATTCTTTGTCCGTCATTCTCTTTGCGTTACATATTTCGTGCAGCACAGGAAATTACATCCCCTCAAACAAGGAGTGTTAATCGATTTGATTCCAATGTACAAAATATTCCGTCAATACAATCCCAAACGCCACCGCCTTGACGCCAATCCCACCGCGGCTACCAGATTCGCGACGACACAACAAGCTATGACGATTCTTTACGCTTCAAATCCAATATCCGACTCAGCTTCAACGTGCCCTTGGCTCCCCATCCCGACGGCCCAGATTCCACATCCGGCCGAACAGCGACATACCAGCTCCAAGCACGCCTATCCAACTCGTCCTTGCGCAGGACGCCCGACCAGCTATCAAACAGAATGCGCAACGCACCCAACAGCCTCCCCAGATTCTCCTGCTTCTCTGCATTAGCAGTCGCCAGCGTCGTCTTCTTCGCCTCCGCTTCGCCATCGCCACTCGTCGCAGTCGCAAAGGATCGCAGGAGATAGTTTCGCGCGCCTTCGGGGCGATGTATAGCCATGCCGACAGTCGTAGCAGCGGGCTTCGTGTCCTGCGTATCCAGACCCCATACCGCCTCTCCAGAGAAGCTCGACGTCCTCCGCTGCGACGAGATCGCGTCATTGATGCACTCGCGCATGATGCGCCAGCGGTCCGGCCCCAGCATGACGCCTCCGTACCACCGCGTTAACACGACGACCGTATTTGTAATGTCCGCCTCGCGCATGAGCTCCAGCATAAACTTGCCGCAGCCCGACTCCCCATCGTCAAATGACGCCTCCTGCTTCAGCGGCGAGTTGCCGTAGCTTGTGCGTATGGCCCACGCGTTGTGCGTAGCCGTCTCCAGCTCTGGCTTGTCCGCCATGAGTTGCTTAATGAGATTTGCCCTCTGCGCGGCCGATGACACCGGCGCCGCGTGTCCAATAAACGTAGAGGCCCGCGACGTAATCCTTTGGCTCGCCGTCCAGGTCTTTTGCTTTTGCGCAGGCTGCGCTTGCACTGTTTCGCTCGACGACGCTGTCGACGCCGTCTCCTCTGAACCTCCTCCCTTCCACGAGTAGTCTCCCCGCTTCAAGACGGGGATGTCGCGCCCCATGACGCGCACTTTTGGCTGGCCGTCTGATATCAGCATTTCCGGCCCCGGCTTGTCGATGCCGAGGCTCACAGCTTTGGACTTGGAGTTGGCGCTGACAACCGCCTGCGCCAGGCTCAGCCTGCTGCTCGGCGGCTGCTCTGGCATCGTGTACCTCAGAATCTCAACCGCAAAGGCGAGCACCAGCGGGGCCCGGTTGGTGAAGATGGTCGTGTCGCGAATGAGGCTCTCATCCTCGACTAGGGGCAGCGTCATTGAGCCCTCCAGCTCATCGGGTGTCATCGACGCATAGTCCAAGTCGCGCTTGTTCGGCTCCAGCTTGGTCTTTTTCGACGTCGGCGACGTCGAGTCTTCTGCTGCGCGCTTTGTGGCCTTTTTCCCGTGGGTTTTGCATGCAGTATGGAAGCCCTTTGCTAGCTTGGGGTCCTTGAGCGCCTCTTCGATAGTAGGGAGCGTTGCCTCTGCAATTTGGTCGATGCTATTGATTCTCTTGTATTAGGCCTGTACATATTTACCCGACTGGCCAATTTCTTACGTTTTGAGGTTTTTGGCCTGTAGGGCCCTGATATGGCCCATGGCAGCCATCATGGGCACCTTGCGACTGGTGAACATGCGCAGGAGCTCCTGCAAATCGCCTTGCGCAGACATGGCGCCTCAATTTCCGCGAACAAGAATTGAGTTGAAAACACGAAATAAACGCAAGTGTTTATGGCACCGCGTATTCAAGAATTGCTTTCGCTCGGCGTTCGGCAAGTCTGCCGCCGTGGTACATGTCAGAATGAACGGTGCATTCCCGCTCTACGGACTACGTGCGTGCGCAAGGTCACTACTGAGGCTGAGTCAGCCACATTTCGCCGCATCAATGGATAGTTCACATAGGGTCATTAAATTGGAAGACAAGTCCTACAACCATGATCACTGTGCACCTATCTGCAACGTGCTTGGTAATATCCACAGCCCAGCTGCTAATAACTGTTAGTTATAGCAGAGGTGTTCTGAAGTAACCTATACTTCCAGCTTCAGCACGCTCCTGGTTAACTTTCGCAGCCGGCCAGTCATAACCGGAGAGACGTTCCAGTCTCTAGCAATATTTTATTTAAACTTAATATATTTATCTACAGAATACATTTATTAGTCGAAGAAGCTTTTACTGCTCTACTATTCTTTTATTACTTTATAGACTAGTAGAACTTATAATAAAGACTTACCATGATAAGTTAAACGAATCTTAAATGTCTAATGTTAGCGCTGGCTATGTCTAATATATTGTCTGTATCTCTGGCGATGTAGTGTATAGAAGAGTATATTAGAAGAGCTGTGACTGAATTCAGCAAGATAAAGCCTCTAGAAATCAAATATTGTGAGAAGGTGGCAGAGATGTATGCGCTCCTACGACGGCGATTTAAGTCCTTTTCGCGCCTAGGCTAAATCGGACGACGGCTTTGCGCGAACCAAGTACGGAAACCGCAGCTACCGCTGAAAGAGACTGCGTTCCAAGCCTGTTCACAAAACAATCGGCGCAAAGAGCTGCATATCACGTTTCCAGAAGAGCAGGCGCCCCCACGAAGGCTTGTCTGCTGCTTCCACAGACCGAAACGCAGCTTTTTTCTGCCATTTGCATTCTGCGGATATCTCGTTGAAACTCTATTAACTAGTTCTTGTTATCTTCTATGCCAATAGCAAATAATATCCGTCTAAGCCCTTCACTTAAATAATCAGGAGAATGCGAAAATATGATTCTAAACCAGCCGCGCTTCTCTGCTCCAAAACGTACTCCATCTGCTAAAAAGATCTTATTAGCGAGCAGGGCATCCATAACTGCTTTATCGAGACTATCTACAACCTCGCTAGGATGAGAGCGCTGGTAGAGAGCGCCAAGGTTTACCCAAACGAAGAAGCCAGCATTACTGGGAGCATGCTCGACACCGTGGGTATCCGCCCAGTTTACCACCAGGTCGTGATGAGCGGCCAGCCTGCGCTGGTTTTCTTCAATATACCAATCGACCCAAGAATCGTCTTCAAGAATCCCAGCTGTGATCAGATCCGCCACTGCCGAGGACCACGAGAACTCAAACAGAGATAACAAAGCTCTGCGTAGCTTTGCATTATGTTGCGAGATGGTAAATCCAATGCGCAGCCCATTGCCTCCAAAATCCTTGGACATGCCCCAAATCATGTGAACCAATGCTGGGTCGATTACACCAGCAGGATTGATAGATAGTATAGACTCAAAGGCGTGGAGGTTGCTGTTGTCTGCGTTGGCGGCACTTTTATATGTTGATAACCCATATATCTCATTGCTGATCAAGTGAATCTGATGGCGCTGACACAATTTCATCATCGCTTCGACGGCGTTGCGAGAGTAACACTGTCCAAGTGGGTTGTGGGGGTTTACAAGTATGATGCCAGCAACTCGCTGCTGTCGCTCGCGCGCCGCCAGAATGGCCTCTTCGTACTTTTGTACAGCACCAATACTAGTGGGCTCAACATCTCCAAACGAGACAGGAACCAGCTGCGTGCCGGTTCGACGAGATACATCGGTCGGCATGCCACCGTAGTATGGACGACCAATGAGGATGATGTCGCCCGAGTTGGCAAGTGCCCAGGAAAGGTTCTGAATGGCCGTGGTGCATCCATTGGTAACACTAATATGTGCGGCTTCGACGGGCGTTTTGGGATTGAATTTGCGAGTGAGAAAGCTCGCGACACTGGTTTTTAGGCGTTTCTGACCGTCGCCGTATGTCAGGGCCGTGCCGGGGATGTCAATGTTTTTGTTGATCTTGGCGAGCAGTTCATCGTGCATGAGAGTATTTTCGGCCACGCCCAAGCTTACAAAACCGTTTGGGTTGGAGACGGGATTCCATTGGTTAGAGAGAATTTCAAAGAAGCGAAAACCAGGGTCGGGCTCGGAGAGCTCATCGGCGCGGCGAGAAAGAGCCATGGGCGCAAGTGATTTAGAGCGTTATGTATAAGACGCAAAGGCTTGGATTGTTTTTGCAAACACGGTTATGATCAATAGATGCAGATACGCCAACGGAGTTGATAGTTAAGATGGTAAATCCGTCGTGGTACCTACTGCTGCAATAGTGATACTGCATTGCTCCCCTTTGCGCCCGACATGACGTTCACGGGCCGGGTTATCATTACGTATTATGTGGAGGCTCGCTGCGCCCTACAAGTACAGCTTAGACCGCATCACGACTAAGGCCGGCTACATTGGGCAGGGATGATCAGGCAACTAGAATAGAGCCGAACTAAGAGGAGCGTCCAGATTTGTACTAGATCCGATTGCTCGTACTTATTACAGTATAGGGATGTACGCCGCTAAATTACTTTGTCCTGGTCGAGTATATTTATGGTGGTTGTATAGTACCCATGACAATCGCTTTCAGTATAGCCGTAGCAATCAATTGCAACTGAGATACTAGCACAAGTGTTTCCCTAAATACGTAGACCTTGATTGCCTATTTCTTCTATCAGTTAACGTAGCATAAATGACTCTACTCGTGCTGCTCTTGCCCGTTCCATTGCATGACTCGAGGTCTTATATCGAAGTAGCACTCTCGGTGTCACCTATACCAGGGAGATCATCTACCATGCCCAGTTCGCTGGTTTGATACTTTGCGAGCAGCTGATCGAGCACTCCCTCATGGTTGAAGTCGGGGTCACGTAGCCGTTCGCTTAGCACGATGCGGTCGTCGCCGAGGCGCTGCAAGTAGATTTGCTCGCCTTGGAAGCTCAAGATCCCTTTCGACCCAGGGTGATCTTCGAGAAACTTGGCGCAGGCTGCTATCACGTCGCGGAAGATCGTGTCGTATTCCTCGCGGGTGTGGAACTTTTTCACCCGAAATGTGGCGGAGACAATCTGGTCGACACGAAACAACTTGGCAATGTCCGATTCATCTCTATTCAACACGATGGTTGTCAAGCCGACTTCCTCGCGGAACGCATGTGTGGGTTGCTCGAGCCCTTGGCTGTATTCGTCACAGCCCAGGAGGTCTGCACAGTACTTGAGTACTTCTTCCGCCTTAAGCATGGGAGACACCTCGAAGTTATACTCGATCGCCATATCAATGCTGCTCCGAATCGACTCCCGCAAAGACTGCCCAGACCTTTTTAAAGAATCAGACTTAAAATGATTTTGCTTGAGTCTCATTCCTAGGTTAGGGTTAGAAGAGAGGGTGATTTATATAACTGCCCACGCAAGGCAGGCAGGAGTTTTAGGAGGGCAGAGGTCAACTGAGGTTAGCTCAGCTGAGTCAACTGAGGGTACGGAGCCTCAGTTGAGCATTGACCATATCAAGTAAAAGTAGAGATACTTATAGATACAAGGGTTAGGGTTAAAGTACAATTTAATTCTAACTAGTTACAAACTAATTATAAACTAGTTTTATTTATAATATTATTAATATATAGAATTAGTTTAAAATTAGTTTCTAATTAATTTTATTATATAAAAAATTAAATAGTTAAGGTTAGTGGTTAGTATTAGGGTTAGTGGTTAGTATTAGAGTTAGCGGTTAGTATTAGGGTCGGTAATGTATCTTAGGGTACCTTTACATTTTTTTGATATGGTCAATGCTCAACTGAGGGTCTGTACCCTCAGTTGACTCAGCTGAGCTAACCTCAGTTGACCTGTAACCACGGAGTTTTAGGGGCAGTGTTACCTAAGGCCTTTTACAACAGTAAGTAATTTTGCCCTGATGATCGGGCAAGCGGCGCTGCGACTGACACTGGCGGCGTAATTCACGCTAACTTCGTTCAGTGGGGCCAAGGCTTTATGCAGCTGCTGACCACCTCCAAAACTTTCGCGGGCTCTCTACAACGAACTGTTGGATCGAACCTTTCCCAGCGCCAGGGAGCAGGGGATTTCTTGCACATACATCTACAACACGGAATGATTACCCAATGAACCCTTGCTCCACCCGCGCGGTCATCCGGGCCGCTGGTCGGACGCAATGGCGCCGGCTGGCGAGCTCCTCCTCGAAGCCACCCCGTCAGCCAGCATTCAAGTCGAAACCCCGAGTCACGCAAACATATAAACCGTACGAGCGCAAATACATCCCCTACCACGACTTTACAACCGAAAAACGCTGACCAAATGTGCCAGGACACCCCCCAAGCAACCCGCCGCATCACAACAGCCACCACCACCACCGCCAGAACCGGAAACCCTGCTCTCCGTCTGGCGCACAAGCTGGCTCCCGCTAAGCGGCGCAGCGCTCCTCGCCGGCGCGCTGGGCTTCTACATTGTCGGCACGCTCGCGGCGTCATGCAAGACCGCCGCGGCGGCGGGGCCCTGCGCATGCGGCGGCGACGGCGAGCGCGAGCACGCGACGCCGACGGGGCGGCCGCCGGCGCTGACGGGCGACAACGCCGAGCAGTTTGACAAGGAGCTCGACCTGCCCGAGTGGTGGATGGGCATCACCAAGCTGCGGCGCCGGCTGGCGGAGCACGCGCGCGGCAACGTGCTGGAGCTGGCGATGGGGTCGGGCCGAAACCTCAAGTACTACGACTGGGCGCCGCTGACGGATGATGCTGCCACGGGCGACGATACCAATACCAACAATAGCAATAACCCGAAAGCAAAGACCAGCACCGCCACCTCCGCCGGCATCACGTCCTTTACCGGCCTCGACATCTCCATCGACATGCTCGACGTCGCCCGCAAGCGCCTCACCAAGACGGTCCCGCCCTTGTCCTCGTCCGAACCCATCGTAAAGGCCACCTCCATCCCCAAGACCACCGGCGGGCAGCTGTCCTTCCTCAACAACCGTCTGCGCCTCGTCCACTCTGACGCGCACAACCCGCTCCCCTCACCACCACCGGCGGCGGCCGCGACAAAGTACGACAGCATCATCCAGACGTTTGGCCTCTGCAGCGTCTCAGACCCGGTGGCGGTGCTGCGCAACCTCGCGGCGGCGGTGAAGCCGGGGACGGGCCGCATCGTGCTGCTGGAGCACGGCAAGGGCTTCTACGGGCTCGTCAACGGGCTGCTGGATAAGAATGCGGGCAAACACTTTGAAAAGTACGGGTGCTGGTGGAACCGCGACATTGAGGCGCTGGTGGACGAGGCGGTGGCCAAGACGCCGGGGCTCACGATTGTCAAGGTGGAGAGGCCGAATGTGTTGCAGATGGGGACGCTGGTCTGGGTTGAGTTGAAGGTGGAGGAGAATGGGAAGAAGTGACCTGGCACACTCCTGCCCTGTGGCCATGTGGCGAGGAAGGAATGTATACTTGTAAACTACATCATGTAACATATCAGTCAATTTAGCGGCATAGGAGTTGGGCCAAATACGATTCAATCAACGACAAGGTGACATTTTATAACATTCTCAAATTGAATAGAAGGAGAGGTTGATATAGTTCCAGCAAAGAGTGGCAAGTGTGCTTTTGTATATGTCCGCTGACCTAAAAGGAAACCCATTTTTGCCCCTGTTAAACGCCTCAAATCATAAACCCCGAATATTTCTCCTTGCTTGTCCTTTTTCCCTTGTAAAACCAAAATCCCCTAGAAGCCAATTTTGTCTTGCCGAATCGCTGACAACCAAAGTATATACAAACGTACTCCTACATATCCACAACAGAAGTTTTTGTTCCAACAGCAAAGTCAACCTGGCTCGCAGAAAACGAAGCGAAATAATAAAAATGTATACAGTGAAAGGAGATTGTTTCCTGTGTGCCGGGCGGCGGATATCATCACGGCGTACTCAATACGCCATCATCGTACAATAGAAAAGTCGCTTAGCAAGCGTCGAGAAGGCAGTCGAGCTCATCAATCTCGATGCTTTCGGCGCCCTTGTCCCACTCAAAGAGCATGTTGAGCTTGAGCCAGTTGTCAGCGGCCTCGTCTTCCTTGCGGCTAAAGGGACCAACACTGGGCTTCATGGCAGGGCTGGCGAGGAAGGCGGTGGCGTTGGCGGCGCGGCTATCCCCAAACCACATGTCGTCGCGGAAGCCATACTCGGCGAGTGTCAGGCGGTCGCCAGCGTCCAGGGCGGGCTTCTCCTCGCTGAGCTTGCGCTTGAGCAAAACATCGGCCGTCTGGGTAAACTCGCGCTCATCCTTTTCCAGGGGAGGCGAGTCGTGGCGAAAATCGCGAGGCACGCGCATGCGCTGTGAAGAGAAGGAGCCGAGGGGGGTACCAGGCAGGGCAATGTCCTCGGCAGCCTCATCAAGCTCCTGTGGCGAAAGGTCAACTTCCGGAGAGGGGCTCAGCTCGCGGCGGCGGCCCTCGGCATCGTCGGATCCCGAGTCATCTGTGAGGGAAACGGAAGGGGTGATGACGGCAGAGCGGGTGGGCGGTACAATGGAGAGATCAGGCAGCGACTGGCGGGGCTGAGTGGTGAGGAAGAAGTAGGTGCGGCGAGGGTGCACAGTCTCGAGCTCCTTGGCCAGAGGGCACGGAGAAATCGCAGACCAGCAAGGGCGCTTCAGATAAGAAGCAAGGCGGGACGAGATGATGGCGCAGGGGTTGGCCGAGCTGCGTAGGATAGTTAGCGCACATGTTTGCTGGCTGGAGGTCTGAGGCAGCGAGGCCGACTTACTGTTGGACGGAGGAAAGGGTCTGGCCGAGGACGGTGGCGAGGTCCTTGACGAGATGGGGGCGGTTGCCAGTGGTCTGCAGCTGGACAATGACGGCCTCGACGATATCATCGTTGACAGTCGCAAGATCTATTTTGGTAGCAGCCGGGGCATCGGCCATCTCGACGCTTTTCGCAAGAGTCGGCGACGGAGGCGGCGTTTGCTCCAGGGCCTCTGCGGGAGGAGGTCCGGGGTGGGCGCGCTTTAGGCGTTTGCTGGGATGCGACTCGGTCGACTCGACGGATGTGGTGGAAGAGAGAGAGGAAGTAGAAGAGGCGGAGCTGGAGAGACGATGCGATTTTGAGGGCGAGGTGGATGTAGCAGACGCCGAGGCAGCGGCGGCACGGGCAGCATCGCGAGCGGCGTGCGTAACGGGAATGTGAATGCCCAAGCTGGGCAGGGACAGCGACTTGCGCCGAGTGTTGTACGGCATGGTGATGAACGGCTGCCTAGGAGGACGAGGCGGGCGAGAGGGTATTCGACGAGGGAGACGAGACGGACTCGCGGCGCAACTCAATGTAACGGGTGCCTGAGTATCCTGGAATTGGCAATGCTGGTATCCAACAGGCCAAGAAGGACGAGTATTGTTTGGATGCGACTCGGAGGGAGGAGGTGCCGTCGAGTCGGGGCTTGGGTTGGTTGCGTAAGGGGTCTTGGTCGTTTGTTTTGGAGGAGGTCGGGGGTGTAAGAGACGGCGAGTATAGGGGAAACACCGTACGAAGCAGGACGTCAGAGACGAAAAGGAATCACAACAACGACGGATTGCCTTTCTTGGAACCTGTACGCTATTTTGCCTTTCCGATGGCAAGGTAATAATACAAGGGGACCTGGAGAAAATCAGGGAGGCGCGGGTTTGTGTTTGGAGAGGGTGCGAGAGGAGGAAAAAGCAGGCCGTGTGAATTGTCTCGGGCGCAGTCGGGGGGGTGTGCGGGAGTGGGAAGTGGGCGAGTGCGCGGCCGGCAGAGAGCTGGGAAGGTTTTAGGTTGGAGACTTTTTTTTTTTTTTTTTTGCCTTTGCTTGTTACGGGCGGCGGCCAAGGGAGGAGCGGAAGGGGGGAGGGGCGGGAGCGTGGTGCAGTGTGCTGTAGGCACCTAAGGTGTAGTGCTACAACGTCAGACAAGGCAAAAAGGCTGGGCTTGGATTGGCTCGTTAGCGGCCTTGGGCACTACTCGTACTGGGCTAGCGCAGGGGACCACCCAAGAAGAGCTCTCTGCTCTCCAGACGACATGCTCCTTGCAAGTAGCTTTGGCGCCGAATGCAGGCGGATGGGTACCTGGGGGAGGGAACGAGGGCAGCACCAGGCAAGGCCAGGCAAGGCAACCTTGGAAGTAAAGCACGAGAGCTTTGGACTTTTTTTTTCCTTCCCGGCGATCCCATTGGCCAGGCGAGGGGCGGGGATGGATGCCGACAGTGGGGCGGCAGAACGTCAGACCCCGTTCAGTCTGCAAGCACGGGCCACGTCCCGGCGCCAGCGGCCCAGCGGCCAACAGCGACCAGGGCCCCCAATTGGGCAAGGGAGGCGCATTCCAGGCGTGCGGGCGATGGCGGGCGTTCAATTTTCCTTTTTCGCTTCCATTCCTTCTGGGCGCGCTCGCCTGCGGGCCCTCGTTACGAGTACTTACACGGCGAACGGCGGGCCTGGAACTTGTCTGATACAGATACGGTAGCGACGATTCATTATTCTCTGTAATGCCCGGGGCAAGGCGCTAAACCCGGATGCTAGTTCGAATAAAGACTACGGCGAACGTGAGGGACCGGGAAAATAATAATAATACGTGGATTTGGAACGGTATTCTTGCCACTTTCCCATGTGCGCTGGCTGCCTATTCGGTGGCCACCTGGCGGTCGTCAGCTGGCAGCTCGCGAAACATGACTCTTCCGTCGTTTGTCGAGCAAACGGACCAAAACAGACAGCAAGGCATCAACAAAACGCTCAGGTTTGTGCTTTCTATTAGCACGGTGGCCTTGGTCTCACCGCATCGCATCCTTTTCCTGCGGCTGCCTGCATACACACGTGCGCAATAGTCTCGCGCTCTTACACTCGCACAGGTTTCTGCGGGCGTCTTACACGGGAAGCTCCATGCACACAGTACATGGCCGCAGAACTGCAGTAAAATGACGCGCGGGCTCACCGCAACCACACACACCACCTCCTCCCCAAAAGGGAAAAGGACCCCTCAAACAAAGGCTGGCTGGGGACAGGGGTAATGACGAGGAGAGCGAAAAAAAAAATACTGTGATGATCAATGCAACACCGCAAGTCATGTTCATGTACGAGAGGGAACAAACGCTGCACCATTTCATCACCGCCTCTTTCACACGCCGTCATGGCCTGCATCACGCTTCTCTCCGGCATATTGAGTACGACTACGAGTAACAAACCACCCACACACACCCTTATCCACCGTCCACCCGGTAACTACGGAGGCGAGAGTACGAGTAATTACAGGCCTGTACAGCAGTATTCCCCAGTAGGGCAATAATAATAAGAGGAACCCGCCAAAGGGGCAAGGAAGGCAAGGAAGAAAAAATAGAATATTAAAAAAAGAGGGAATCGAACCCACCCAGCTGCCCACTTTGCCGGTTGGAAGAGACCTCCACCTGCCCAGTTTGCTCCTTTGCCTCCGGGAAGACCCTCTCTCTGCGTCCCAGTCTGCCCGCTTGTCCGTTTGGACCTTGCAGCTCCTGTCCCTATCGAGCCCAGGTTGGCTCCAGCTTGGTTGGTGGTGCAGGTTTTTTTTTTTTCAAGGGTCCTCTCCTCCGACATGGGCGCGACGGTTTTTGCGGGAGAATGGGGCTTGGTTTCATTGCGGACTCTTTTACGGACAGGGAACCAGGGGCCATCAAAAGGAGCCCGCGCATCGGCGGCTCCAGGTTTTGGGCATCATACGAGTTGCTTGACACCGCAGCATGTACGAGTATGTCCCTCGCGTCTTCATTGATTCATTGAAGGCTTGGGTGACCTTTGTTCTATTACACGCTGAAAGCTCATAGCTCTGATCCCTAGCTGCGGTGCCACAGAACACTACTCATGTACAGACCCGGGTGTGCCAGCAGCTAATTTTTCTTCCCAACAGGTACCGCAGATCCGCCGCGCTGGCCCGCAAGCCACACTTCCCATCCAATGACGACGAATGTATTTCATCATGTACGGGATTTGCTGCTGATTGCCGTTGATTTGACTGGCAGGCCCGGTGCAGAGCGCGCTTTTTTTTGCTCTCCCTGTGGCTCGGATGCTCCGATACATCAGCTGTTGTATTACGAGCACGAGCGTACCTTATTACGGGAAAGCTGGCAATCTCACCGTTCTACTGGTACATGCAAAAGAAAAGTAGCTTAAGCTTTTCTACTACTCGTACTGCACGCACTACAGGAAATTGCCCGAGTACTAAAACCAGAGTTTCTGCCTTCTTGGTCGGCGCTCACGTCGGCTCGCACTTGACCGACCCCCTCACCAATCGAACCAATCAACACAACCACCGCACTGCCCTCCCAGAAATGCGCGCATTTACACAGTACACGCTACATCCCGAGGCTCTCTCACCATGTCCCCAGCCCAGTTCAAAGCTCCTGCATGCATGCATGTCATGACTCTGGAAACCGTCACCTGCATCACCTCACTCCCTCCATGATCTGCGTCTCCAAGCACAGCGATATGTCCACCGCTGCCTGTACCTTGCTCAGGCGCAGCGCGCCAAGCACTGCAGGCACTGCAAACGAGGCCACTCTCGCGTATCCATCATCCGTTTAAACAGGGGCTCTGGTTTACGATGCAGAGCGGCTCTCAGGGCAGCGCCTCTCACACGAGTCGTGACATCAGGGACCCCCTCTTCTTTCGTTTGGCTTTGCTGCCCCGCCCAGGCCCAGAAGCCCAGGCTGGTGCCGAGGGATTTCTAGCGCCATTGCAGGCTGGTTTACGTATTGTAAAAGCCTTTACAGCACATAATGGCTTCCAGAACGGGCCTCCTGCACACCCAATTGGCCAATTAGGTGTTAGAAAGGTCTGAATACTCACGGCTTGCACTGCCGACGTCCGCCATAGGCTACCGCTTGCGATCAAGCAACCGCGTCCTCTTGTCCGGGTGACGTTGATAAGCTTTATTACTTGCTATGCGACAGGTCAAACAGCCTGCTGCTAGCCCATGCTAATGGCGTGTTAGTGCACGGCGCCAGCCTGGCGATGCATACCAACACCTCTCCATCGCACGGAACCTGGCCGCCCGAACCTTGTCCATCCCGCGATGCGATCGGCCAAATCTTGCTCCAGGCGCTAAAAAGGAAAACAATTGTTCAACAAGCACTGCTGAGGAGAAGCTTTCGAATTCCCCCGCCTCTTTCCAGAGTCGCGGCCAGTGACGCCTCCATGCCAGGCCACGGGTGCGAAGCTCTGTCGCGACGCCAGCGAAACCTTGTCCAAGCTGCCCACCCCCATCAGGCGCGATTGGCGGCACAGCTTTCGTCGTTTGCGGCCAGCCTACCATAGTAGCTTGTTTACCCCTCTTTCCATTCAAACTACAAGTCACATCTATCAATGAGAGAATACTAATCACACAGATTGTAAAAAAAATCACAGTAGACGAGAAATGAAAATAAAAATAGCTCATGGCTTTGTAGTTCGTTGCAGTCTCCTGCAGCAAGTTTCTCGGAAATCCGAGCCGAAAAAACGCACTTATAACCGCCCGCAATCGCGCCGCGCCACCAAAAGCGGTCCCTGCAGCTGTCATCCTCGTGGCCGTCCCGCCTGCCGCCGCCGGCCCCATCTGGGCTTTCCTACATCTCCCGGGGCGCGCTTTTTCGTAGAGAGGTCGACCTAATTTCCTAGCCTTGGCCACTTTTTGCCCGTCTCCAATTTTTTCTGTAGTGGGTACGGTGAATAGCTCGAACAAGGAAAATAGGACGTCGCGAGCTCCGTTTTGGGTAACAACGCCAGCCGGCGCACGGCGGCGGCGGCGGCTAGTCACGATGGTGAGGAGAGGAGAGGTGAGGCGCCGCGAGTCGAGGGCGGATGATGGGTGTCGTGCATCTGTACAGGGATGCTGCCCAATCATGGTCATCGCTCAGCGGTGGTTGAACCAAAACGAGACAAAGGACGTACTTGTTGCCGTGTGGCCGCTGTAGATGATGCTACTAATGGAGGCTTTCGTGTGTTGCGGCTTTTGACTTACACGCGATACTCGGTACATGGAAGACCGATGCTTTGCCTATAAAGTCATGCTGTGCCAAAGATTGGTCGCAATTGGCAGTTTTGCTCTCCATTGACTGCTTATCCGCCAATCTGACTTTAATTGATCCCGACTTAAAGCATACAATCACGCTCGGTAAACAACACCTAAGCATACTGGGGAGCTACAAACTTCAATAAACATAATCAATAACGATTACCATAAAATTCAATTTAGTAGTTCTTCAGAAACTACTTTGCTATTGCGCCATCACGTCTGGCTCTTCCGGGAGGCAACTTTGAATGGACGAGGACTGCTCTAGGGTAGCCTGAGATTAGGTAGCTCAGCTTGCAGCAACATTCACTTACACCAGGAGCTTTTACGGTGGCAATACACTCAGGCAACAATCAATGTAAATTTCTTCCCTTATATCTGTTTTAAAATGGTCTGTAATTAACAGGGAATGTTGAATATTATAATTTAGCGTATATTCACCATCGACTGAATAGGAACACCAGCTGCATATATTGATATACCGGCATCACAAATTCCTCTCTCGTCTAGTTGAAAAAGACGCGGACCAACGGTGTCGTGTACACATCATCCTGCTTGGTATATGAAATGAAAATATCGTTGCCATCATGGTACCCAGCCAGGTGCATGCCAGGATGCGCCTGCAGCGTATACGCCGACAACGGCGCGCTGCCGTCCTTGCCCCGATAGAAACTCTGCGGTGTATCCCAAGGACCCTCGGGAATATCAGCAGCGGTGATGAGAAAGTCCGCCACGATGCTAAAGTATCCCTGGCCAATCCAAACCCACTTCTTCCAGTACGGCGAGTAAAAGTACGTGCCCTGCCCTCCGGCGCTTGAATTGGCCACCTCGACGCCGCGGTTATCAATACCAGGCCGCTGCGACGTCCACCGCCCGTCAACGTAGTACTCATACCGGCTCGGGTCCTCCACGCCCCAGGTCGGCACGCGCGCCATGGCGATGCGACCGTTGGAAGCCTTCCCCCAGAGGAAGACGAGGCCGTCCTTCTCCGCGCTCCCGTGCGTGCCAAACGGGAAGCTGCCCTGCGGGAAGATTTCCTCCCGCACGAGCGTCATGCGCGGCACGGCGTTGCGGTCCCCCATCTTGACATCAAAGTCAAACTTGTACAGCGACACCTTGGGGTCCTTGACCACGCTGCTAAAGTCGTCGCGGATGTGCTGCCGCGCGATCCACGTGTACCCCGTCCAGGTGTTGCCGTTCCTGGCCGTGATGACGGGCGGCTGGTCCGGCCAGATGGCGTACCGCGTGCCGTCGCCGCAGACGCCGGCCGAGTTGAACGGGCACTCGCTCGATAGCTGCGCGTAGTACGGGTTGCGGTTGCTCGTCGAGTACATGCGCGTGTCTGGGAGCGCAAGCCCGTTAAAGTTGGACCATGAGGCGCTGCTGAGCCATACGGGCAGCGTTGGTTTGCCGTCGCTGCCGAACCCTTGCGTGTCGCGGCAGGTCCAGAGCATGCGGTCGTCGACGCGCACGGAGCCGCATGAGTCGCGGTTCAGCGCGGGGTCTTCGACGTTGCCAAACTCGTAGACAGATTTCACCGTCGGGATCCAGGCGGAGGCGAGTGGTAAGGCGGCCAAGAGGGCCGCTGCTCGTGTAAGTCGGGCCATGATCAGAGGTAGAACTAAGCAGCTTGCTATAACCGATGGTTAGACCCTGCAACGCAAGGAGCAGCGGCAGCTCAATTTATATAGCTGTAATGGACCACCACTCCCCAGGATCATTACAATGCGCCTATCGGCAACATTTTGGACTTGAAAAGGCAGTCAGCCGAGCAAGTAAGTGACGCTAGCGTTCCCGCATCGGTTCATGGGGCGAATTCAACGCTTACGGCTCGGCTAGAGCAAGCTTCCCCGATGAAATAGCGCTTACTCCAGCAGCATCGTCTTCCTCTTGCGGATTGAAACGTAATGGGGTTGAGTGAAATAGTACTGGAGTTGGCGTCTCGGCAATTGCAATGTATATGGGAAATTGCGGGACTTGTAGTCCAAAATCTGACTGGTGCTGACCGAATCTCATGGGCGTCGTTACCTTGGTTGCGCAGCGTTGCATTCTGGGTGTGGCACCGAATCCTTTAGTCTAATCCTCTCGGCGACTTTGCGCTTGTAAATAGCACTTGGCAATCCATGGCCCTCTTACACACAGCGCATCGGTTCAGTTTTTCTATACTAAAGTCAATGCCCGTTGAAACACTGTATACAATATCATCAACAAAAATCCAAGCATCGCTCAAGCAGTAGAGGAAATGTTGCACCATAGAACGATTCTTTATCAATTTGGTTATGTGTGATTCACCTACCAGTGAAAGGTCGCGCATAGATCGGATATAGAGAGCTGGGGTGGCCATTTCGTATTACAAGCTAAAAATAGGCTTGCCGACTAGCCCTTCAGCCACTCATTCAACACATTGTAAAACGCTTCTGGCTGGTCGTTGTAAATCAAATGCCCAGCATCATCTATGGCAACAAACTTCAGCCGTCCATCGACAACTGCCTTCCACTCGCCCGAATGCCCAACCCTCTCTGGCAGCGCCGTCCACGGTCGTAGCCGGTAATCAGCCTGCCCGCTCCAGTGAATCTCGTCGGTGGCGAGCTTGTTCCCCGCGACGTTGCAGGTCGGGTCGTTTCCCCCGCCCATAATCAGCACGCGCACGTCGCCAATGTTGGCCGGGTCCCGGTGCGCGTCGAGGATGGACCCAATCTTCCACGCCGACGACCGAGCCGTTTCGCCGCGCTTCGTGTACGCGGCTCTCATGTCAAAGTTCCAAGCAGTGTAGTTGAAGCCCGTGGGTAGTCCTAGCCCCTGCAGGACGTGCGGCTGGTTGACAAATTCGTCAAGGATCTCTATGCCAAAGTCGCACTTGAGCATATCCGTCTCGTTGCACGTTCTTGTGACTAGATGTTTTAGCAGGGCATGCTGTTAGCGGAATGATGTAATGGCAAGAGAACGCTGTAGGGAACTACGAATGGCAGACTTACGACCCATAGGATGTCGTCCTGCTTTCAAAATCGGCTGCACGAGCTTTTCAGTGCAGTAGCTCATCATGGCCTTGCAGACCACCGCCTCATCGCTCAGTATGCAGTGCTGGCGTAGCTTCCAGCATTCCGGAAACGCCTGCCGAAACTGCTGGCAGGCTTCCTGATCCAACATGCCTCGGGCGGCGGGGTTTGCACAAAAGGTTTCATAGTTGCCGAGCGCCAGTGAACCGGGATCAATCAACGGGCTGTAAATCACCATCGATGTAACATTGCCTCGGAATGCTGTTGGCGCACAATGCCTGCGCGACTCTAAAATGTGATGCAGATACCTCGGCGAGAAGTGGCCACCGTACGAGCCCGAGAGGAAATGGATAGGCAGATGCGCTTTGCTAGGAAACACGTCCTTGAAAAAGACATTCAGGAACGTCTGAAAGTCTTCCGCGCCGTCTTCGTCTGCCGACGGCGCAATCGCACCCGGAGCCAGAGGCGACAAACCCGCGCTTGCGGGTTGATCGATGGTGAGCAGCGACGCATAGTTGTTAATGGCCCGCGGGTTCGGCTCGGTGACCGGGCTGTCACGCCGAAGGGTACACGGGCCCGTGGCTGCCAACAACGCGGCGATGGACGAGCTGCCTGGCCCGCCCGCAATGGACACGATGATGGGGTCGGTGGCAGGGTCGTTGCGGCTTTCGGCAAACCAGTAGAAGAGGCGGCGCTCGTCCGTCACGTCAATGGTGCCGCTCCAGTGCGCCTCGCCTTGGGACGCGCAAATGTCATTGCCCTGCTGCTTCTTGAGTGTGTGCTGTCCCCTCTTGAACGGTCTCTGGCATGTAATCGGTGCATTGGCTTGATGATTGGAGAGACTGACGGGGCAGATGGGCCACTCTTTCGTGCCCGCTGGCTTGGCACTTAGAACGGCCTGGTCCACAGGGCTGAGATGGCCCAGCGCAAATGCCGCCAGCAGCAGCCAGCCAATTCCATGAAGCCGGCAGTGAAGCATCTCGTTTTCGAATTATTGTCCTCTGCTACAAAAGGGCTGCTAAGGCGACTTGGGGCATGAGAAAATCTCAGCTCGCGCGGAATCTGTGTTATCGGGAAGGCGGGGGAGTGGACAAGGCTGCGTCGAGAATTACCATTTAGAGAACCAGCCGAGGCGTCCTTCCCCGTTTGTCCATAAGGTAGTATTACCACCATGCACCCACGCTGATCGATGCTGTTTCTGTACATATAAATTGAATTAGCCAAGCGAGCTATCCACGCGTGTAGGCACCTTGTGCTAAGGACCAAAGCGTCACCAATAGTAAAAGCATAGGTGGCGGTAGCACCAGAAGCTGGCCAAGCACAGAGTCCTGGAGATGGATTCCGGTCCTGCGACTCAGCAGGCACTGTTTTAATTGTTTGCTTCTCACGCTCTATTACTACATCCTCCTCTTATTGTCCAGCATGTGGAAGCGCCGCTCATAAGCTTAGCTCGTGTCATCGATCATGGTCGGCGGATGCATAAAGCAAATATGATTTTAGCTAAAGCATAGCGTGTTTTATACACAATGTAGTAAGTATAACTAGCAATAGATCCGCTTTTACACCCCAACGACTACTATTTCTCGAATCTGCACCGGCTACAAGCGTTGCGGGTCAGTAAACACACAGCGGTGCACTCAGTGAATGCATCTGCCATGACGACGGGCATCGCGCGCGTCTCTCGTCTTCCCATGATGCTTGCCAGCTCGTCTAAGAGGTGTCAAGGTCGCTGGCTGTTCGCTGGTGGTGGACAATGGGCCGTGCAATATTGACATTTCGGTTTTGTCTACCGAGATGCCGACGTCACCCATAGGAATGTCCCACCCTCCCTCAAATAATACTGATGATGGCTGAAGTCTGGAGACACCCATGGCTCGTCACCACGCCCTTCCGCACATCAGCCCCATATCTCGCCCACCGAGCTCGGTCCGGGAGTACCTGCACTGTCTAGACTCCACTAACAGTTGGCCACCAACTAGTCGCCTCAAAGTGTTTGTAGCCTCCACAGCGACCAAGTAGCATCTGCGGCTGATCCGCCCATTTGTCATGTCGGTTTGACTAATACCGAACTACATGATATTCAGAACAGTCACAATCGCGAAGACGCAACGCGCTGCCAGAAAAACGCCGCAAAAGCCACTCTTTCCAAACATATAAACGCCCAGTGCCCGCCTACACCTCCATCAATTCTCACATCTTCTCCAGAGCCAGCGTGTTCAGCTCATCGAACCCAACACGCACAACAAGCCCCTCCCTCCCCTCTCACCTTCACAACGCACATCACGAGTTTGACTCACGTACACCCAACAATGGAGCTGTCCTTTGAGACCTACGACGTCTTCACAGACACCCGCTACCGCGGCAACCCGCTCGCCGTCGTCACCATCCCCGCCGCCGGGCCCAAGCCCACCCAGGAGCAGAAGCAGGCCATCGCCGCCGAGTTCAACCTCTCTGAGACCATCTTCATCCACGACGTCGCCGACCCGGCGGCCGACACGGCGCGCAAAGTCGACATCTTCATCCCCAACACTGAAATCTCCTTTGCCGGCCACCCAACCATTGGCTCCGCCGTCTCTCTCCTCCCCAAGGGCGTCACCAGCATCGTCACCCGCGCGGGTCCCATCCCCGTCAGCAAGACCGGCCCTGCGTCGGCCCGCGCTGCCATCCCGCACAACGTCCACCTGCACCAGAAGCGCCTGCGCGACCTGGCCGGTATCCAGTCCGCCGACATCTCGGCCGTGCCGGCGATCCGGGAGGCGCAGGTCAACGCGCCCGTGTACAGCATCGTCAAGGGCATGTCGTTTGTCCTCGTCGAGCTGCCTTCGCTGGAGGCCCTCGCCCAGGTTCGCCAGACCAGCTACGGCCCGCCTGCCGAGCAGCTCTTGGATGCCGGCTGGCAGGAAGGCCTCGTTTGCATGTACCACTTTGTCCGTACGGGGACGAGTACCGCCGATGACGGCGTCCCCGTGGTGAAGCTGCGCACGAGAATGGTCATCGCGCTGTTTGAGGACCCCGCCACGGGCTCCGCGGCATCTGCGTTGTCATCGTATCTGAGCCATGGAAACAAGGAGCAGACTGCACCTGTCTGTAGATACGAAATCACCCAGGGCGTGGAAATGGGCAGGGAGAGCAACATCACTGTTGAAATTAGCCTGAAGGATGGTGAGATCAACACTGTTCACCTCTCCGGTAGCGCCGTCAAGGTTATGCAGGGCACGTTGACGGTGTAGAAGCGGCCAGGTCACACAAATGTACATGAGAGAAACGTCGACTACCTTAAAACAAAACCAACTTTTTGCGCCTTGGTATTACTCAGACACCGTAAAAACTACCCTATAATACATTGATACATTATAACCTAGTACAAAAAGCCGCTTGCAAAAAGTTCATATTCCGCACCTCCCAATGCGAAAACCTCCGCTGCGGCTTTCCGCCCATGCCTGATGTTATGTCTCGATTGTTGAGCATTGTTCTTGAGCCTTGAACGAGGCTCAAATGTGATTAGTTACCACTTCGCATTTCCATATCTTCATTCCCAACCTAATTCCTACGTTGTCATTTCAGAGAATGTCCTAGACTCGCTGAAGAACGGAGGCAAAGCGTTCCGCCACCTGCAGGTATAGTCAGTAAACAAATTCAAACGTAGCATCATGGAAGCTGTCATACCTCTGGAATCGACTTGACAAAGGGCAGCTCGAAAAACGTGTACTTTTCGTTCTTAAGCAATTCCACAACCGTGTACATCAAGCCCCATGGCTGAGGCCAGAACCCAATGAGCCTCTCAAGAAAGATTCTGGTGATTTCTTGACGGATTTCTGTGTCCTCGGGGTCATTCATATCCCTGCCAAAAATGTACAGAACTGTCTGACTGAAAAAGTCTGTATGCTGCATGGGATACCGCAGCTGATTTACCATGCTGGACAGAAGATAGTACCGTGCCTCCGCTGGTACCTCGTGTACGAGAACAGACAATGCAGCCACTCCTGCCTCGTTACCAGTCACGTTGATGGGCTCTCCGTCTTTCGAAAGCTGTTCAGCGGAATGGTGGCCAACGTACATTACAACAGCGTTAATGACGTGTGGGTTGGCAGCGACTGGGATGTGGCCAAATGTTGTGTCTTTGTCGCTCCTCTGTGTCATTGTATGCACAACCTGTGCCATGACGTCTTCGGAAGGACCGCCTTGTAGAACCTTGTCAATGGCCCCCAACAGACCAGCCTCATGAAGTACTTCCTTAGCCTGGTCAACGAGTCCAGGATAAATTTTGAGTTCTGTTCTCTCCGGCTTACCCGCCTGGTCCAAAATCTTCGAGTATCCTTGCTGCGGGCTTGCAGAAAGAACCGCATTTAGCAGCTGTGTGCAGTGGAGAGGGATGCTCGAGCAAAAGTCCAAGAAATGGGCAGCGACAAAGTCGGGGAAGTCGTGCTGCAGAACAACAAGAAGCTTAAGGGTGGCTCTATACATCTCCTTGGCCACAGGCGACACGTTGAAGGACTTCAGTTGTTCGCTTAGGCAGTCGAGAAGTTGGCACACGAGCTTAGAGAACGGCTGCCATCCAGCATAGTTGGGAATCAGTAGCAGGACCGGCAAGAACGCACGATGCTGAATAAGGGATAGCCAGCCGAAGGTGAATCCGGGAAGGTGCTTCGGACCCAAAAGATCGACGCGCGCTGCAACCTTCAGCATCATCTGCGTGGATTCATCCTCAGAAAGATCGTCGCAGATTCCGTGAATCTCATGTAGTAACATAGAGAAGACACGGAAAAAGACCCTCTGATTCAAATGTTCACCACGTTTCATGTGATGGTGATACAGAACAAGCGACAGAATAACCAGCACGGAATCCAGGAAGGATGCTCGTGACGGAGAACTGTCAGAATGGAGGCGGACAAACACACCGATGAGTTTGGCAAGCGCGTCTGCTCCAGCGAAACTATCGCCTCCAATGCCGCTGTGCATCATTTGGTCGGATCGGTCAACAGCCAAATCCATAGCTGTACGAATGAATAGGAAAAAGTCATCCCTGCCACGGATAACATCAGTTGTACGCAACTGGTGGATGAAGCCGTTGATCGCCTTCTGCGACGCGCTTTGGTTGTTGCAGAGATGAACCCACTCATCAAACACGTATTCCATCTGGTCCTGCCTGACTACAGTCTCGCTGTCAGCGCTCTGGGAAGGCTGGTACAAACCCGACCCGACCAGTTTGCCCTTTAAGCGCTGGCCAGTGGCCGAGTCGGAGTCGTCATTAATCCATGCCCAGGCAGCCTCAAGCGTACGAACAAAATCGGCGTACAGGGCAATCGGGCGGTTGTTCAAGAGGACGAGGTCAAACATCTGTTCCAGGAATTCCAGAGAGCCGTCTTTGCGTGCCTCCAGAGCCTTGGACATTGCCAGGTCAATGCTGCGCCAGTCCAAGAGGTCCGTTCGCAGCAGCGCAGCGAGTAAAGGCATGCTGAGAAAGTTGGCACCAGGTTGCTGACCGAATAAAGCACGAACACGGCTGTTAAGTCCCGGCCCAGAGATCTTTCGCAGAGTTTGCAAGACATGAACAAGACTCTCCAGCGTCAGATTGTCTTCGACTTGCTGGAAGATGAGCGTGCTGATCTGTTCAGCGGCATACACGGCAAACTCCTCTGAGTTCTGAGAAGTCTTGATGATCAATTGGACGAGCGCATCAACAACGTCAAGCAGTTGATGTGGTCTAGGGAGGTCAGTAAAATGCTCTTCGCGAGACTCGCCTGCAGCACGCAGCAATTCTTGCAGAAGCTTGTTGACGCGTTCAGCAAGTCCGTGTACCTCCATCTGGAAGCCGCCGGATCGTCCGTTCGACATGGCTCCAGCGGCAGCAGTGTGAACTGGGGCATAAGGCTGCAGTTGTGAGCCCAGCTGCTGCACCGACGGTGTTTCAGCAGGTGTCGGGATGGGTGGTATGCCAGTGAACGTCTCTTGCAAAACCTCGTTGGCGAGCGACCTGGTGGCATCAGAAGCAGACGGTCCATGTGATGTTGTGGCCGATGTTGCGTTTCGAGGCTGCCTGGCAAAATCTTCGTAAATTGCCATTTGTTCTGGGTTCAGGCCAGGCATGTTTGGAGACAACTTGTAGGGGTTAGGAATAGTCATTGCCCAACGATTGATGTTAGCGGGGTAAGAGGTCTCGTTAGGATGCTGTGCTCGCCATCGGCGTCTTGCTTCCAGATCAGACTCTAGCAGCTCTTCAATTTCAGGCACCGCCCGCTCCTCCGCTTGTCTCTCAATAATGCTGCAAGCAAGATCGAGGTTCGAATTAACACACATGATGATGGTGCCTTCGGGAAGCCCAGATGGGAGATCATTAGAGAGATTTCGCATATAGTTTGTCAAGTTCGCGCGTAGGGGCTCCTTTGAAGTCACCAACGCAAGGCTTCCAGCGGTTGCCTTGACCATGTTCATCGCAGAAGTGCGGACACGGTTCTCATCTGGCTCCGCTACGAAGTCCTTGCGGATCATCTGCTGCGTTGATATCGCAGCAATGGTGACTGACCTGTCCACAACTGGCTGAATGATGTCTTGAAGAGCCCGTGTAACTGCGCTGCGCACGATCTCGTGCAGACGGGTCGTACTAACAACCATCTCGTTTGTTGGAGGAATAGTAATAAGTGGCCCGAGATCTGGAATAGTTGGCGCAACAGCCTGTGGAGACAAGCCTGCGCCAACTGTTGAGCCTAGACCATTCAAAGAGAGTCCATCAAACGCGTCTAACTGCTCTGGCGCAAGGGCCTCTGGCTGCTCTTCAACCGCAGGCCGGTTCAGAATCTCGCCAGAGGGTTCAATGCTCTTGTGATCCAGGTTAAGGCCCTTGCAGAGAACCTCAATCTCAAACTTCAAGTTGAGCTTCAGCTCAGCATGATGGTACAGTTCGATGAGCAGGTAGATGATATCCATGAGCCAGGGGTTGGGAGGGCGGAAAACGGCCGATGTAGCGCCCTGAAGCAGCACTTTGCAGACAAACGGGATCACGACAATCAGTCGCTTGGTATCATGAGCTTCGATAAGGAGCTGCTTAAAGGCGATATTCTTGTGCTTGATTGGTCGGTCTCGTGCAAGGGTCAGCAGGCCAAGCCAGCCTCCCAAGTTCTTCAGGTGCGTCCTTTCCGTCGAGTTTTGCATTGTGCCTTCCGAATTCAGCATGCGAGAAACACTGATGTATGTCTCGCGCAGGACCTGGGCCCACAGAGCCTGGTCCTCAAACAGTTTGACAAGTTCAAGGTAAACGCGGTGATAGTTGGGCTGCATCTTAGCGCGTTCCTCAACAAGCTGGCTGGCGAACCACTGCTGGTGCTTTCGCTCCAGCATGTCACGCAGCTCACTGCACATAGACTGCAATGTGCCTTCTGTGATGTTGTTCAGAACGAAGAGTATTTTGCCTTGGGCTTCATCACCCGGTGTCTCATAACCGGCTCCTGCTGGGATTGGGTCGATTCCAATTGCGCTGAAAGCAGGGGTTGGGCGATCTCCGCCGGCAGAGTCGTCAGGGTTTCCATTCGTAAAAGCATCACCTGCGTAGCCTAGGGCATGAGGTGTGCCCGTACGGGCGAGGTCATCCTCGTGCTCTCGAACAATCTCTTCAGCGCGTTTGAATGCCTCTGTACCTTGTAGCCCCGAAATCTGAAGTAGTTGCTTGCAGAATCCGGGCCACTCTCTGAAGCGAGCCAACAATTGCATCAGGGCCTGCAAACCAAACTTATACATGGGCTCATCGGGTCGATGGTCGCGAACCGCTTCGAGAATCATGCCGAGACCGATCTTCAGCGGCAGATCGGAGATCAGCTTGTGTGATATAATTCCTCCGAACAGGACAGCTGTAGTTGCCAAAGCTTCGAGGGGATAGTCGACGTAGTGGTTGTACTCGTCAAAGAGGCCGTGAATCATACATGCGAAGACATCCTGTTCAAGCGAGTCCCGTGAGTGCTTGTAGCGGTCCAAAATGTCGACGATAGTGCGGACATGCATATCATCGCCGTACATTCTCTTGTAGTGCTCTTCCATCTTGCTGTTCGCTGCTTGTGGCAAGGCATTGCCATCTTTGCCATTCGCATCAATAACGTCATCAAAGCCTTCACCATAATTGATCAGGCGCGGATAGGCTGTGATACAGTGGCGCTGCACAATGATGAGGTCTTGGACAGGAGCTTTGGGTAAGAAGTCTTCTAGTATCTGCAGGAGAGCAGATACCGTACGAACTTGCAGGTTCGTGCTAGTCTTGATCGGCGACTGTCCCTCCGCAGGCCGCTGGAATTGGATCTCCAGGTTCGCCTTGATCATGAGGAACTGAAGGAGTGTTCGAGATATCTCATTGCTCCTATCCGCGTTATAGCGTGCCCATTTCGTGAGGTCTAGATAGCCCTCAGCATGGGCCAGAGCTGCCAAGTCAAGGCCGAACCCGTTTGGCAAATAGACCAGCTCATCGAGCCAGTTGTGCTTAACAGCATGCTCGAAGACCAGCGGTAGATCAATCGGCTTTACTGCGTGTGCGTCAATTAGTCGCTGAACCACCCAATCCTTATCCTTTCTCCAGAGGCTGTCAAGCACAAAATCATATTCCGGGGACCGTTTATAAAGGAAATTCTCGAAAAGAGAGCTCAATGTCTCAACAGCCATACCCGCCCAGGATTGCCGTGGAACGTCAAACGCTGACACAACAAATATATCCAGATTCGGCACCACGACTTCTTGGAAAAGTCGCTTTGCCTCGATGGTTTGGGAGGCGTGCACTGAGTTCAATGCAGCATTGAAAATGGACGATAAAGCAGCAACAGACACCAGAGGATGTTTGACGGCCACCGCAGCTCTTTCCTTGACGTTTCCGGGAGACTTGGCGTAGTCCTCCAAGGTTATACTTCGTTGAAGACCTGGTATGGTCGTAGCATCCAGTTGATCGGGAGTTAAAGAGGCGTAAGCGCTGACGAAGGAAAGTTGAGCTTCCGGTTCATTCCAAGTGCCTCCCCATAGTCGCTGAATGTCAAATCCGTACTTGGCGTCTTGAGCGATCGGCAACAAAGCCTTGTATAGCCGCAGGAATTCTGGTGAGGCAATGCGGGCAGACGGCTGATCGAAGTACATTACAACTTCCGTCCAGTCAAAGGTCTTGGGAACAACACGCTGAAGAGCCGAGACGAGGACAGACGGGTCATGTAGCGGCGTTTGCGTCAGCGTTACAAACGTCAACGCATTGGACACTTGTTCTGGCGTAAGCTGAAAGGTTCCTTGTCTCGTTTGAAGATGAGATAGGCAAGTCTCCTCATCGCGCGTCACCTCCGACCCAGTCTTTTGAATATAACGCGCCAGCGCATTTCCAGGTCGGTCGGCGAGGACACGTCCAATGTCTAAAGCAGCCAGGACTTCAGAAGGCGGCGCAATGTCCATGGCAATGTATCTTTTGACTGCCGCGCTGTGCAAGTCTCGCCTAGACGATCCATTAAAGCTGGGAGGGTGAAACTGCAGAAAACGGTCGACAATGAAGGCAATGAGTTTGGGAGTAAGATCGGCGTGGGCTTCGATATCGGGACGAGAAAGAATATCAATGAAGGTGGAAAAGTTTGTCGACAGGATCGCATCAGCTGTGGGTGAATAGCTTATTAGTACACTGCTACGTTCATGTCTTTGAGAATGCTTACCCTTTGTCTTCAGGTCCGCTCTGGAACCGAGCTTAAAGGCCAATGCGAGAATTGTCTTTTCTAGAGCATCCAGCTTAAAGTGTTCCATAAAAGTCGAGAGATCAAAATCGCGGAAGATATCCTCGGTGCCACTCTCGATGGACTCGGCAATCTTTGTGGCTTGCTCGGCATCGTGAGCTATCTTTCGCATCTCGCCCACGAGGATGTGGTAGTTTCCTGCGTTCGAGACCGGCCGATTAAGGCCGGGGAATATTTGGGGCGCATTGCCGACTACTAGTCGGGTAAAATATTTAGAGAACACTTCCATGCCGTGTTCATCGATAAGCTAAAAGTAGAGGATGTTAAGAGCTGACTTGCTAGTACGCGGGTCTGGCATTGGGTAGTAGAGTCTTACCTTGCGTAGTTGATCAACTTGTAATTCCCACTTGGCTCTATCTTTGTCCTCCTTAATCGTGCTGAGTAGGAGGTAAACTTGAGCGACAACAATCTTCGTCAGGGAACTGGTCCCCGTCGGACTGTTGGTGCTGGGGCTTGCGCCAGCACTGAGGATACCAGCGTGCGATGGATGAGGGGAGTGATTGGATCCGGTTTGGAGTGCTTGGGCAGGATTTGGCGAAAATGAGCCCGCTCTTTGTGGAGGGACCATGGAGGTGTCTTGGTGATGGTCGCGGATGTGTGATGGAGCGCCTGCCTGGGGAGAGATGGCAGGCAGGGTGGCTCAGGGTGTGGACGTCGCGAATGTAGGAAGGGGTATCCGTTGTGAGCGATTCCTACATGAGGGAGAAACGATCGAGCGATAGTCCGAGCCAGAGGTTTCGACCTGCGTCGATATGCAAATGCGACAGTAGCTGAATTTGCTTGACAGGTTCTCCAGATGTTGATGCTGTTGCGAAGCGAGGAGCGGTCGCTGAGGGAGGTGGATTGTGCGTCTGCGATCACCAGGGCGTGTAGCGGCGGTAAACTAACGAGGGGAGGTAGCTTTGCAGCAGCCTGATATCGATCGAGACGTGATGATTGGGGTGTGGTACGTGATGGACGTCAAGTGAGGTCAGGATTAACGTCGGAGGTGGGTGTGCTGTTCGGTAGGTGCTTAGGTAGGTAGAGGACAAAGTCAGTTCTGCCACACTGAAAATGGACAAGTACCGGAATGCGGTAAGTTCCGCCAGCCCTGGCAAACACGTTACCAAAGCTGGGAACAAGCTAGCAGGTCACGTGCGAGGATCGGTGTTGCCCCGCCAACACTACATTGGAACAAACTAAACAATGAAAGGAGGCGTCATCGCCCCATCGGCCGCTCTTCGCATCGCATGGCAAGATTTAGAGCTTGCAAATGCTATCAGCTATATTGAACTTTCGTTATTAAAATCGTTCTCAGCTTGGACGACGCATTTACGGCTATTCAAAGTCTTTTTTGACGAAATCTACCAATATCAACATATAACCAGGCAATATGCCTGCGGCAACTGCAGATGTACCTGCGGTAGCCTTGTCCTGTACGTTCTATACGGTTTCTCTGCTCTCGCAATTACTAACCATACGCAGTCGCAAACAACTTCTGGGGTAAAGATGATGCGGGTGTTGGTCCTCTCCTGGATCGCATGCAGAATGCAAAGCAGACAAATGATGAGTTGAAAGCTTTCTATACTGGTAAGGGGAAACTCTCGCAGCAGCAGTACCACCAAACTAACCTTTCTTAGCTCGCGCTGCCATAGAAGATGAGTACTCCAAAAAGTTGATAAATTTATGCCGAAAGCCGCTGGGCTCCCAAGAGACGGGTACGCTAAAGATATCGATGGATACACTTCGAGGCGAGGTCGACGCTATGGCGAAGCAGCACCAGAGCATCGCTGCCCAAATGAAAACAGAGCTGGAAGAGCCGTTGGTTGCCTTTGCTGGAGGAATGAAGGAAAGGCGAAAGATTGTTCAGACCAGCATCGAAAAGATCCTCAAAACGAAGATGCAACAGACCCAGCAGGTCAACAAGGTACGTATTGCTCCAGTATTATGCTTGCGATTAAACATGTCCTGACTCCCCCTCAGACCCGAGACAAATATGAACAAGAATGCTTGAAAATCAAGGGTTATTTGGCCCAAGGCCATATGGTCATGGGTCAAGAGGAGAGACGAAACAAGGCCAAGCTCGAAAAGACACAAATCAGTCTGGCAACGTCCAACACCGAGTATGAAAATGCTGTCAAAGCGCTGGAAGAGACAACTGTCCGATGGAATCGGGAATGGAAGGCTGCAGCAGATAAATTCCAGGATCTCGAAGAAGAACGCCTGGACTTTACCAAGAGCAGCCTCTGGACCTTTGCCAATATTGCTTCTACAGTCTGTGTCAGCGACGATGCATCGTGCGAGAAGATACGGCTTTCTCTGGAAAAGATGGAAGTTGAGAAAGACATCTCAACCTTCATCAGCGAGAGGGGCACTGGACAGGAAATTCCCGATGCTCCCAAGTATATCAACTTTTGCCGCGGCGACGCCAATGAGAACCAGTCAGAGGCGTCAGAGGATGATCGCTATTCCGTCGCTCAATTTCCTCGGAGCATCAACCCTGCATTCCGTTCTTCTTCCCCGCAGCCTTCAACATTTGACTCCCACCACGACCCTAGCTCTGCTTTGGCAAACAACTTAGCTCAAAGGGATCCCATGCAGGCAGGAAGTCGCGAGGCAACCGTAACGCCGCAGAGAGTGCCCCAGCAGGGCCGCATCTCCATGGATGAGCAGTATGGGCGTCCGCCCATGGGTGGTGGCTCCCCCTATGATGTCGACCAGCACGGTCCATTGGCAGCTGTGCCACACGATCCTTACCCCATGGATGGCATGACCATGCTTTGCCGCACTGGTCCTCCGTCGGACCGTAGCTCACAGGTTGTCTCTGCTAGGCCCTCTAGCCGCGATTCACACAGCGAATACTCCAATCCGACTTCCCTGTCTAGCATCGACCCGACGAGTGGTAAGGCATCTCCAGTGAAGCAGGACCCAGAGCCGGCGTCGAGCCTTGATAAGCGAGTCTTCAAAAAGAAGAGCGGCTTCTTCCAGAACCACAGCCCATTCAGACGCAAGAGCACAAAGGAGCCTTCCGCAGAGACCAATCGCAACACGTGGCATGCCTCGAGCCACCAAAACTCGGGTAGTCCGTCCCGGCGACCACAGTTATACAATCGTGACGATGCCAGATCGTCTGGACGTGCTCAGAGCCCGGAACCTATTGATGCCAACGCAAGCTTGGCTCTTGGCGTTGGGCAGAATGTGCTGCCAGTTTCCACTCCTGACACGCATCGACGTAACCAGTCTGCCCCTCACAATGCGGATGACAGTGATCCCATTGCGGCTGCCTTGGCTGAGCTGAAGGATGTCAATCTGGGCAAGCAAGCGTCTATTCGAATGTCGGCGGATCGCTACCACGGCCTCGCGACTCCAGCACCACCGGGCAATCGGGATGCTGCTGCGACTGCTAGGGGTACTCCACCGCCGTACCAGCAGCCCGCCCAGGTATCCAGACTTGGTGTTCCTCCTCCCGCTGTTACATCCAGGGCTATGAAAGAGGCATCGAAGAAGGTTGCACACCAATCTCGTAGCATCTTTGGGGAGAACGAGAGGAATGGCGGCGTGTCTCCGAATTCCCGACCTGGTACTCGTGGGCACGACATGCCGAGGTCTGCTTCCCCGGCTCCCGCACGAAGTGCATCGCCGCAGCCTAGACAAGGACAGGATCCTCGTTTCCGTTCAGCATCTCCGAACCCGTACTCACACCACCAACGCAACGGTTCCCAGCAGAGGGACTACCGCCAAGCATCTCCACATGGCTCAATGAGAGGTTCATCACCGGCGTCTTATAGGGACTACAACCGACCTCAAAGCAGCTATGGTGGAGGTGATATGGCAATGCAGCTGGCACCTGCTGGTCCAGATGGTTACGGCTCTCACCGGGGTCGTGGAAGCGATCCTCGTGCAATGGGTATGTATGATGGCGGCTCACGCCCTCGAAGCAAGAGCGTTGCGGACCCGTCGCGCCAGTACACAGCTGATGGACGAGTCATTCTGCACTTCGGTAAGTTTCTCTGTGCACAAAGCTTTTGTCATTGCTAACATTTGTGCTACTAGCTCGTGCATTATATATGTACCAGGCAGCTATCCCGGAAGAGCTTGGCTTTGCAAAGGGAGATGTCCTAGCTGTACTGCGTCACCAGGACGACGGATGGTGGGAGGCGTCGGTTCACGGCGGCAATGGTCGTGTTGGGCTGGTCCCAAGCAACTACCTTCAGCCTTGCTAAATCAACACAGGTTAGGTCATTTTGAGGGTCTAGTTTGGGCATGGAATAAGAGGATATGTAATTGATTGAATTTGGAAGGAAATTGGAAACGGGGCACGCCGATGTATATGTATGAGTCTCGCTTAGTTTTATCTATGAAGATTGTATTTAGGTCAATTTGCATTTTATGATATTAATTCCCTTTCATGGAGTTGATTCATTATGAAGTTTTGCCCATTTTTTCCATTCTAAAGGGACAAATTGTTGTGAACATTTAAGCGTCGTGAGGTGAGCACATCTGAACCTTCCTACACTGTGGTGGTGTGCCCAAGCTAGGTACGGTTGTGGCTTGCTCTAAACAAGGGGGAAGGGTCGGCGACGTCACTCGTCATCACATGCACTAATAAGCCGGGTTTGGCACAGCTCGTCCAAGCTCCGCTGAACACCACGCCACTGCGCTCTCAACCTAAGAGGGCACATCACGTCTCAGAAAATAATTCGCCATCCAAAATGGTGAGTATTCATTTTGGCACGAAAAGAGTGTGTAGGGACAGCTGCTAATACATTGGCAGGACGTGCTGCGCGACGCCTTCCGAACCATCACATCCAAACCGGTACAGCGCGCCGTCGTCAACACAGTGCTGCTGGTGTCGGGAATCGCGACGCTCCTTGGTCTCGCCGCGGTCGCATCGGCCCTGTTTTTTCAAGCATATGTTCCTGACCAGGTTCTCAAGTCGCCCGTATACCTTCAATATGGGTAAGACCCGCCCGAGTACGCAACTGTTGACGCTCATTCTAACTTGGCTCTTGCAGGTCGAGCACGAATCCGTACGGCGTCGCGCCGCTCGCCACCCCGAAACTGAAAACATTGCAGGAATACGATATATCCGTGACGTTCTCGATTCCGCGATCGCCTGCGAACCTCGAGCGCGGAAATTTCATGGTTAGTCTGTACCTGGTTGACTCGCGCGGCAAGGATGCCCTTGACAGCAAGGCGCTGGCGTTTGCGAAAGAACATGTGGACTTTGGTAATAGCAGGGTGCTGTTCACATCACGCCGGCCGGCACTGGTGCCGTATGTCGACCCGGTCGTGTCACTGACTTCCCGAGTGCTCTTTATGGCCTACCACTTGTTCTCGTCAAAGTCGCAAAGGCACCAATTGACAATCAACCTGGCTGAACACGTCGCTTTCCCGAAAGAGTCGGTGCTACCTGCGTCGGCTTATATCGAAGTAGAAGCTGGCCAAGACATACAGATTTACAGCACAGAGCTCGTCATGACTGCGCAGCTCCGTGGCTTGCGCTACTTGATGGTGCATTACCGACTTTTGACCTATATCGTGTTTACTATGATGTTTTGGTTTTGCGAGGTTCTGTTCATGAGTGCTGCTTGGACAGTATGGAGCTCTGCGACAACCGCGGGTGATGATCAAGGCAGGTTGGCTATCAAGGGTCGTCGGACCGAGCGTCTTAAAGGTGATACCGAGGGTGATGATGACGACGATGACAATGACGACGAGGACGAAGAGGACGAGGATGGAGGGGAGCATGCGTCAACAAAGAGGCTTACTGGCGGGGTATCGCGACAAACTAAAGCAGAGCCTGGAATCAAAGATGAAGACCATGATGAACGATTGTTGGCAGACATCCCAACAGCGGGAGCTGAAGCCGATGACGAGCGAGAGTACGGTGACGAGGATGAGGACGTGAAGGGTTATGGAGGCACATCTGGAGTGGCCACAAGCTACAGCAAAGAAGGCCGAGAGAGCATGCGCTGGAGAGCACCACGAAGCCCTTAGGTGTACTTGCATGTCATGATTTACGGCGCTGTTGATACCCTTTTTACTTCTTATCCTAGTCGGCGACATTGCATCGGCTGACAATATTTAATATTAATCGTCCTTGGCTTGTACCAATCATCGTATACACCTGAAAAGAACCATGAAGACGGCCACGCCAATGGCTTTTGTAAACTGTTCTCGAGAGCTGAGGCAAAGCGCCTTGCCTCGGTTCATGTCAGACTGACGGCAGGATGAGGCGGATCATTGTGATTTCCCCGTTGCCGGCGGGACGGGCTGGCGATGTGGTGTGATGGGATGGGACGGCCGCGGCAAGGTCCCGCCCAGGTGCCCATTTTAGGCGGCGGCTAGAGCTGCAGTAATAGAAGCGTGCGGATCCGTGGCACTCATTGCTGCCCAGTGGTGGTGCTGGCCGCGGTGGGGGGTTCTCCGGGCTGTACCTGTACGACCTGTGCCGTCGTCATTATTTTGGCGGAGCCGTTCGTGTGCCGTGGCTGCTACCTTACCTCGCTAGCCGCACCGGAGCGTTCTCCATCACCTGGCAACAAACGGTGTGTCGGATCTCTTGCCCTCACCAGCCTCCCGGTTTCAAGAAGAACCTTTTGCCCTTGTGCTTACGTAGCTGCTACAAGCCCGCTCAGCACCTTTACCACCGAATCTTGCTCGCCGCCGCCGACGCAGGATTTTGCACGACATCCAGCGATTTTGCACACGTCACACGAGGCGAGCTGGGCAGCCTGCTGTCCCAAAGGCCAAGGCGAAGCTTCCCGTCCAACCTGTGCCGCCTCCGCACAGCAACCACCCCACCGCCCTTCCCCAACGACAGCCAGCAGCACGCATCTCCTCTTGCACGCCTTCGACGCCAGAGCCGCTGCACGAGGACCTAGCCCCCTACCCAGGCACGAGCATCCATACCGGCAAGACGCGTCGATTGCTTGATAGGAGCCGAGAGTCTACCCTGAGCAGCCTGCACATCCCGACGCCAACATGCCCTGCTTCAAGGGCATTGCGGTGAGCGTTCACTCGAACGCTGCCCCGCTGCCAGAGTACGGCATACAGAAGCAGTCCCGGCTGTCACGCATCAGCACCTATATTCCTGTCCCGCAACCGGGCCTGAACGATGACTCTACCAAGCCGGAGCCTGCCAAGTTTGCCATATCCATCACCCTGCTCACTCCTGGCTTGCCTATTCCCTACTCTGCCCCGAAGCCGACCGACGCGAACCCATACCCGAAGCCACAGTTCGTTGGCGGCCTGCACCCAGGCTCGCATGGGGAACGTGGCAAGTTTTCCGGCATGGTCAACCCCTACATTCCCATGACAAACTCCGAAAACGAGACGATCGCCGCATACATTTACTTTGATGGCAGAGTCAAGGAAGAGGTCGCCACCTTGCTGCGGCCCGGCGAGGAGACCTGGGTCAACAGCCGGTGGGTACAGGTCCCTGATGCCGAAGGCGGTGGCCTGGCGGAGCGCGAGTTCCTTTTCCGCGAAGTCGGCCTGGAGAGATGGCTCAACGGTCTCGACCTTAAGGGGCACGATGCTGCTGAGAAGTTGGAAAGGCGCCGGCAAAAGTTCCAGAGGCGCCGCCAACGGCAGAGCGTCGCCATGGAGGGAAACCCTCTCGCCGAAGGAGAGGGAGAAGGCAGCAAGCGACGAAACACATTTCGCTACGGTGCCGAGGATGGATCGCCTATAGAGGCTGTTTTTGATGACTCCGACTCTTGGTCCTCGGATGACGATGAACCACCTGAGGCAACTGGCCAGATCAAGGTCGCCATGTTTCGCGTCTTGGCTTCGGGCGAGATTAAAAAGGGCGAGTATTCTCCCCAATTTGATGCGCACGACGGCGACGAGGACAACGCGGCTTCCAATGATAACACCGGTATCGACGCCGATGTTGAACACACGACTAGCTTTGCCAAACCGAAAACGCTGGACCCGAAGACTATCAGTACTCAGACAGTGACCGGTATCGATGGCCCTGACAAGCCATACGCTGTCTTTACATTTTTCTACCGCGGCGACAGTAGGTGTAACCGTTGCGAACAGAACAGTCTCCGAAACAATGCTAACTGTGTTACAGGACAACTGCAAAAGATTGGGGTCATGCAGTCATCAAAAAACCCTCAAGCTACTCCTGGATCAGCCAAACGACGCTCCGGACAGCTCGACTTTTCAAACCTTGGCCCTCTCAAAGCAGGCGGCACCGTTGGCTTCTCAACTTTCCGTGACCAAGCATCAGATGCCACCAGCCGACGCCGCAAGGCTCGGAAGAAGAGCAATGGAAACATTGCAGATGACAGCGACGACGACGATGAAGATGATAGTGACGATATTGGCAAAATGAACGAAATGGACGACAAGGACGACGACAAACAACTCGCACCTGATGAACTAAAATCGCAGGGCGAGTTGGCGGATGGTGTGAACCGCATCCGGGTATGTCTCTCGCCAAAGAATAGCGTGTCATGAGTATTTGCTAACTGATGTTAAACAACAGCTTAAGAGGGCGCACTCGGCCGATCCTGACGCTTCAACGCCAGAGACGTCACAACTCGGCTCCAATAGCGATACTCCTGCTGAATTGGGCGCCGCCACATCACAACCGATTCCTACACCTAGTGGTGGATCACACGCGGCCGACAATACGGTATCTGAGACTATTGTTGGTAGCCCTTTGAAGAAGGCGAGGCCCAGCATAGACCAAGGGAACGCACCGGACAAGTTCTCAACCACGCAAAGTCTGAGCGCAGCTCTCGGTTCTGCCATGACTGGAAGCTCATCAACAACGTCAAACTCCACGCCGGCCGAAACAAAGCCGAAGATTGAGGAGGAAGAGGAGCTGTAGCACAACTACCTTGAATACGCATTTGATGTTTGACTATTTTACATAAGAATCGACTTAGTTACATACTCGAAGGGATCACGGGTCTGACGCACTGCAACGTGGGAAGCCTTTTTTATTTTTTGGCTGAGCAACACGCTGCAATACATGGTTGGAAATGTATGACAAACCAAGGGCAGCACAGCAAGCCGCTTACCCTTAGTACAGTTGGATGTGTTGAAGAAAGTCAGGGCAATGCTTAGTTGTGCCGTGTTTATACGTGAAGGGGAAGAAGCAAACAGCGCTGCTGAAAAGGTATACAAACAGACGATTATGAATAGCACGGCAATAATGCCCCATTATGGATAGCACAATGAAGAAATTTGCTTACTGGACATGGCTTGGTGAGAGTGAGACTAGACAGTACTCATCTCTGTTGGATGCTGTCAGACGCCAGTCTGCTGGCGTTGGCCCCAGTAAACTTGGCAGGCCTATGTCAATATAGGGAAATTACAATAGCCGGCCTTGAAATTACGCTGCGTTGTGTGTATTAGAGGAACTTATTTCTGCCTGTCACTTACCACGGAATGGCTGTTAATTCTTCTGTTGAACCGCCGGGTACAAGTTCCTGGCCAAGGTTAGCCGCGTTCAGCCGAGTAGTTTTGGAGTTGAACCTTTGTTCTTGTTAGCGTGACTTGCGGGGGCCTTGAGCAAGCGTCGCAACACCTTCCCACCTACATCGGCTACCTCTTAACGGAGGAGCAGCAGTGTTCAATCTATCATTGCCTCAAAATTCTAAAAACAAAAACATGGCGTCGCGGAAGTCATGCGCATTTGTCGCGGCCATTGGTCTTGCGTCGTGTGTATATGGCAACGCGGGGCAGAAGCCGCTTAGCGAGCCGGCCCGCTCAAGGAAGCCTGAGAATCCATTGACGACGGAACTGGGGGAATACATCCACGAGCTCTTGGATGCGTACCATGTACCAGGGATTGCTGTTGGTGTCGTCGACGGCGAGGAGATATACACAGAGGTACGTGTGGTGTTTGCTGACGGTGTGTTGAGGGGCTCAGGAATGGAAGCATCGGTATTATTCTGACGCTGACGAATACTAAACTAGGGCTACGGCATTGCTACCTTTCCTGATACCCCGGCTACGGCTGATACACTGTGGTATGGAGCATCGACTTCCAAAGCGCAGATGTCTGCGGTGCTGTCACAGATGATTGCCTCGAAGAATTACTCGGAGCTGGCTGATGGGTGGTCCACGCCCATCTCATCCATCATCCGCGACGACTTTGTTCTTGAGGATGAGTATGCCACCGCGCACATCACCCTTGACGATGCGGCCAGCCACCGCACTGGCTTGGGCGTGCATGACATTGCTGGGCAAGCCCGCGTCGACGGCCGCGTCGTGAAGCCGCGCGACGTGGTGCGCAACATGCGCAACCTGCGCATGGTCAGCGAGCCCCGCGTCAAGTTTCTCTACAACAACTTCATGTTTGTCACGCTCAGCCACGTCATCGAGTCTCTTACGGGCAAGTGGCTGGGCGATGTGCTCCGGGAGCGCCTCTGGGCGCCCCTGGGCATGGACTCGACGTACTTTGAGGTCAAGGACGCGCTGGAGGCGCCGGAGCACTTTGCCGACGGGTACGCGTGGGACTCGAAGAAGGAGGAGTTTGCGAGGGTCGAGTACATGAATGTCACCGAGGTGAGCGGCGCGGGCGGCGTCATCTCCAACGTCAAGGACTACGCCAGGTGGGCGAGGTGCCTTGTGAACCGCGCCGCGCCGCTCGAGGAGGAGGTGCATGCTGATATACGGATCCCGAGATCCATCATGGACCCCAAGCCCTCAAAGGGCGTCGACGTGACGCTCTATGGCGTGGGATGGATGCGCACTACGTTTCACGGCCGCGTTCTCTACCACCACTCGGGCGGCATGCATGCATTCGGCGCTGAAGTGTTTTGGCTGCCAGAGGTCAAGTTTGCCGTGGTGTCTTTTGGCAATACTGCCGTCACATCCAACTCTGTACAGGAAGTTGTCATCTACCGTCTGATGGCAGATAAACTGGGTCTTCCCGAGGAGGAGCGTTTTGACTTGGACAGCGTGTACGTATTATGTTATGCCGGCTGTTGCTTTCGCCTATTTTTACTAACATTTATGCCAAGACAACGCAAGGCGCTGGCCGATGGTCGCAAGACACGGGAAAAGGCTATTGAAAAGCTCTTCCCAGACGTGCCTGCAGAGCCTCTACCGTCGTCATTTGACCTCGAGGAGCTTGCTGGGGTCTACTATGATGCAGGCTACGGAACATTGGACTTGCGCGTTGACGAAGATCTCGAAGGGTCTGGCGGCAAGGTGCTCGTGGCTGACCGGTCCAACATGACCTTTGCAGGCGCCATGATCTTTGAGCACATTACAGGGGACTACTGGATGACAAGAACGAGCTTGGGCGGGAAGAGTGATTACATGATCGAGTATGCTGCAGCGAAAGCTGTGGCTGGCGTGGACGGCAAGCCGAGGGCGTGGGAGGTGAAGATGTCACCCAATGCCAAGGAGGCTGGGGATGGTTTAGTGGTCTGGGAGAGGGTTGAATGAATACAGGATTCACGAGGTCGTTCGAATGGGGCGCCTTGTAACCTGTTTAACCTTTTTTTCTCGTTAGTGAATGGTTCGAAAACGAGTAAAAACAAAACAAAAGATGAAGAAAATAGGAATATAGTCAGACTGTTGAGCTTGATAATTAAGAGATTCAACATGAAAATTCAGTTGGCCGTTCTTAAGAAGAGTTTGTCATCATACAAAGGGGGGCAGGGGAAGAAAACAACAAGACTTGAAGAAAAGTCTTGTTGGAGAGATGCATCGGAAAGAAGAAGAACTGTGTAGCAAGAACCTACCATTTGCAGACAATTGAGTTGTGTCGAAGTGGCCCGAGAAAGGCCACATGCGTCAATTGGGTATAAGAAAGGGAAATATTCCGTAGGCATTCATTTTCTGGCTATTAGAAGCGTGCTGAATGAATGCCGGCACTGCTTGCGCAGACCCTTTGCAGAAAACCTGCTTGTTGAGAGGAGGAAAGGAAGTGGAAAAGAGAAGAGAATTTCGGGCAGTAAAACTATTTCGGGGCCTGTCCCGATATGTGCATACGTCCCGGGTGGGTTTGCCAGCTCCTCGTTGGAAAATATGCGAGCCAATATGCACGCTTTGCTTGCGATTCTGTCATTTTATACATTGCTAGTTTATCTCTCCTTCCATGAAATATGTTATGCTAATAGTAATTCCTACCATAAGCTATCTGTCACACGCTGAAGGTGTCTGTCGTGCACTTCGCCAGGCACCTTTCAACCCCGATATTTGCATATTAGACGGACCAAGCACATCCTCTAGCAGCCTTTTCATCTGGCATAATTGACACCGTAAGCAATAATACATATATAGATTCAGTAAACAGTCGTCATAAACAATCTTCAGACAATGCCAAGCTCTCGTCCGCTGTAAGTGCTCTATAGCAGCTGTCGTCGTCCTCAGGCATATAAGTGTTCTCTATTATGTCCGCCACATAGACTGACTACCGGAGCTCCAACAAGCTCCCGACCTCTGGGCCTTGTTCCCTGTCCAACCAAATTTACTCGTATGCTAATGGCGGGTCGTGCCGTCGCCATGTCGTTATTCGTACTGTACGGTACAGTGCCTGCATTGCAGGGGTGGGTGCTGCTGGGGCGGGCAAATTTCGCGCATGTGGCCCGTCCGGAGCTGTACGTCAGCCCAACTCTGCGCCCGCCCGACTAGCTATCCGTGCACTGTGCGTGCCCCTCTCCTCACAGGACCCCACCATTCACACATCCCACTGCCTCGGGCACCGCCTTTGCCTTTTGCGACAAACCCAACAAACAAGCTCCCGAACCGAACTTGTTTCCCTACTACACACCAGTCCGAATATCTGAATCTTGTTCTCGAGACCGGGTAACTCCGCATCAATACCGTCAAGATGGCCACCAGTACGTGCAAACGCTTCTCCTTGCCCATTGGGAAAGAGGCGGGCGAGCTCACCACCGCCCTTTTTCGCATGCGCGTACACATGATGCTAATGGATGTTTTCGCCTTCTAGACTTTGAAGAAGTTGCCAGTATGTGTTCCGCCTCCGAGAGCCCGCGATGGCTGCTACCGTATCGACCCGTGAACATCGTTTTCTGACCCTGTGCGCTCGCGCCGTGTGCTAAACAGAGCAATTCATTGAATTCTACTACAACCAGTTCGACACCGACCGCAAGGCCCTGTCTGCCCTCTACGTGAGTCACGCGCCGGACTTCGACGATATGCACTATACGTATATGGCAAATACTGACCGGTCCGTTTGTAGCGCGACCAATCCATGCTCACCTTCGAGTCCGCCTCTGTTCTCGGCGTCAACTCCATTGTCGAGAAGCTCACCGTACGTTGCAGCCGCGAATCCCCGCGGTACGTCCGCGGCAACTAACCCTGTCTGTCTTTGTAGTCTCTCCCCTTCGAGAAGGTCAAGCACCAGGTCTCCACCCTTGATGCCCAGCCGGGCATGGTTGAGGGCGCCATCGTCATCCTCGTCACCGGCCAGCTTCTGGTAAGCGTTCCATTGGACGCCCTCTTTTGAGCCCGCCACATCTCCCAGGTGGTGTTTGCTAACGTTAATTCACTACAGGTCGATGAGGAGCAGCGCCCCATGAACTACACCCAGGCTTTCCAGCTCGGCCGTGACAGCGCCAGTGGCCAGTACTTTGTCTTCAACGACGTCTTCAAGTTGGTCTACGGTTAGATTAATGACAGCGACGTCGAAGTTGTCCTAAAAGAGATGGTGTGACGGGATTTTAGAATACAAGCACGAGTAATGACTGCATGTTGATTGGCTTAGCTAGTGCCAGATTCGTGGGAATGATTTATTCGGTCAATTTACACTTGTTCGCCTGCGACTGCCGGTTTAGAGCCGACGTGCATGGACTTTTAAAGATCTGATCCGCATGCAAACTTGCTGCTCTAGTCAAATATTAACGTTGAAGCTAATTAACGGTTGTTATTTCTCATGTCGCAGCTCCATTGCCCCTCTTTCACCTTGATCGCCTCGTCAAGCGCATGCTGCAGCGTATCCAGGAGGTCTTGCTTGTCCTCAAACCCCGCGGACAGGCGAACGCTCTCCTCTTTGGCATAGTACGCGCGGTGCTCCTGTGCTACGCTTGGGTCCTCTCCAAACATCACCAAGTTATACGGTAGCATAATGGTGACATGCCCGCCGAGGTGAGGGGACCGGGTAAAAGCCACAGTCATCCTAGATCTAGACAGACTATGGTAGGCGGCCGAGCGCATATACATAAACAAATGGCCGTGTGCGACTTAGCGCGGTCAAAACAAAAAGGTGCGGCACGTAGCTCTGGACTCAATAAATAAGTCTGAACCTGTACTGTGTATGAGTAAGTAGGATTGTATGAACATAGTGCCTCGTACGAATCAGGCAGTTCGGTCACAGCAGATACACTGAAGAAGCAGGGCCGGTTTAGACAGTATAGAACAGTGAGGATGAGTCGCCAAACACTCCGCAAAAGTATCTTTCGTCCATAGATATTGTATTAATAGTATGTATTATATTATAAAATTAGTTTGCGGCGCAGTACTATAGGTACAGTTGCAACGACGGAGCATAGAGCGGCTACTTGACAACATTGCCTACTCGAGAGCTTTTTCTTTAACTGCGGACTGTCTAGCCGTAGGATACAACGCCAACGCTACCAGGTATAGTATTGATCTCTTAAAAGCCATGTATTTCAAAAACAACGCGTCTTTAAATAAAAGTTTTATAATTGACGTTTTTTTTTCTCGCTAGGCAGACGCCTACGCTTTCGTCCCTGCCTGTCCTGTACGCAGTCAACGGTCCCTTTGCACCAACCTTCACGCTGCCCAGGTCTCGCCTGAACAATGGGCGACCCACCCCAGGAACAAACGGCCGTCACCACCTGTCGAACCCTCGCCCCACGTTCCAGTTGCCGGGGCAATTATGTCATGGGTCGAAACTCAAACACCAACTCTCAAAGAAAATGTGCCTGCGCTACCTCATCCGTGTGAATACATCGTTCAAGAGCAGACACAACGCGCACCCATGAGTCAAACCGAGCGCCACAAGCCCGGCGCGGATTTTGCTTTTAAACCAACAAACAGCATTGCCTCCCCCGAGTTACCTGACTTCTCCAAGTCGCTTCGAAAGCACAACAACACAGCTGCGGCTGCCCTCAGCGAAATCAGCAGCACCATGGTCAATGAGCGGGCGCCTCCAAAGGCGCCTTCTCTGGCAAGTCGCCTCGGCGGCGGCGGCTCAAGTTCAGCCGCCAACGATGATGACGACGATATCAGCGCTATTATTGGCGGATGGGCGGCTCTGAAGAGTAACGTCCGCGAGAATACCACCGCGGACATGTTCCTATCAGCTACCAGCCGACCGCAGTTTGGGCACCCGACGAAGATGATGTCGTCTCGTAAGCAGAAGGCCGACGTCTTCATTCATCAAAAGTCTCGCCCGGAACACCACATTGGCAACACCAAGATTAATGCCCCCAAGGCACCCGCCTATCGCGATCGCAAGCCACCCCCCATGCCGGTGTTCGATTCCAACAAGGCCTCTTCCAGCAAGCCCCGCGATCCGCCAGTCAGGTTTGGTGAAGAAGTCTTTTACACCGACCCCAACAAGGCCAACGCGGATTTGAAGGACTTGTTGGAGGGCGGCATGGATGAAGAGGAAGAGGAGGAAGAGGCGGCAGAGGAAACGAAAGAGTCACAGCAGCCACCGGCGGCAGACTCGCCACAAGAAAATATCTCTACACCGAACAGCACAGTTTCTGAGCCAAAAGCAAAGCGGGTACCGCGAAAGCGAATGAATAAGGATGGGTCGGTCGATGGCCTCAAAGTCAAGCTGCTCCCCCATCAAGTCGAAGGTGTGGAGTGGATGCGCGGCCGCGAGCTTGGGCCGGTCAAGAAGGGAATTGTTCCCAAGGGTGGTCTTTTGGCAGATGACATGGGTCTCGGCAAGACCCTGCAGACACTCTCTCTTATTCTTACAAACCAAAAGCCTGCCAAGGATGCCCCAGAATGGAAAGACAGCTTTGAAAAGGTTGAGAAGACGACGCTGGTTATTGCACCCTTGGCACTCATTCGACAGTGGGAGCACGAAATCAACGACAAGGTCGAAAAGAAGCCCGGCCTCAAGGTGCTGGTACACCACGGCCCGCAGCGGACAAAGAAGTTTGACGACCTCAAGAAATATGACGTCGTTATTACCACGTATCAAATTCTCGTCTCAGACCACGGCCACTCCTCTGATGCACCAGACGGACCGAAAAATGGTTGTTTTGGCCTGCACTGGTGGCGAATTGTCTTGGACGAGGCCCATACCATTAAGAACCGAAACGCAAAGACTACAAAGGCGTGCTACGCTCTTCGCTCTGAATACCGATGGTGTCTTTCCGGAACCCCGATGCAAAACAACCTGGACGAATTGCAGTCGCTTGTCAAGTTTTTGCGCATCAAGCCATATGACGATCTCCGCCAATGGCGAGACCACATTGATCAACCTCTCAAGAATGGCAAAGGCCACATTGCCATCAGAAGACTTCACAGCGTTTTGCTCTGTTTCATGAAGCGTCGCACAAAGGACATCCTCAAACAAGAAGGTGCCTTGAACCCCGGCGGAAAGCCAACAGTCGAGGGCGAGGAGGAATCGGCGGGTCCTGGATTCAAACACACCGAGCGCAAGGTTGTTACTGTTGCTGCAGAGCTGTCAGCTGCCGAGCGGCAATTCTATGACCGCCTTGAAGATCGCACAGACAAGAGCATGAAAGCCATGATGCAAGAGAAGATGAGCTATCTTAATGCCTTTACCCTCTTGCTGCGTCTAAGACAAGCGTGCAATCATCCCAAATTGGTCGAAGGCAAAATTGAAAAAGATCGTGATGCTATGACCACCGACAGTAGCCAGAGCCAAAAGTCTCAGGACACTGACATGGATGCAATGGCAGACCTCTTTTCCGGTATGGGGATAGCGTCCAAGAAGTGTTCTGTCTGTGCATTGGACCTTCCAAAGGAAGATGCCGAGAAGAAACAAGATACTTGCTCTGATTGTCTTGCAGACATGGCCAGCTTTAAAGAATTTGAGAAGTCTGGAAAGAAGGCCAAGAAGGCCAAGAAATCAAAGAAGCACGGTAAATCCAAAGCAACGAAGACGGAAAAGGCAGCGGAAGAGCCGTCTAAACCTGCAAGGCGGCAAAGAAACCGCAACGCTATTATAGACAGTGATGATGAGGATGATGACGGCAGTTGGCTTGTCGGCGAAGAAGAGAGAGGAAACTTGAAGCTCGGCAAAGCTGGAGGTGAAGAAGACGAGAACGCCGCCGGTCCCACAGAATGGCTGGGTTCGGATGATTCTGCCATCTCAGAAGATGCAGAAGACCAGAGTAACCTGAGCAGCTTTGTTGTCGATGACGAGGCTGCCAAGAAAGACCCGGCTGATGACTCCCTGCTCTCGATTGATGCGCTTTCTAAGCAAATGGCGTCACAAACACTCGATGAGAAGCCCGAGATACCTTCGCAAGCATCGGCGACAGAAGACAACGAAGACAGCGGGAGTGACTCTGACACGTCAACGTCTGATTCAGGCGTGGACGAGTCGGAGTTATACTCGTCCGACGACGAACAGCGCCCACAGCCAGGCTCGACACAAGTTATGGCGTCGGCCAAGATTCGCGAGCTCACTCGCATCCTCCACTCCGAGGTGGCGGACCACAAGTTTATCGTCTTTTCCCAGTTTACGTCGATGCTGGACCTCATTGAGCCCTTTATGCGAAAGGAAGGCTTCAAGTTCACCCGCTACGACGGTAGCATGCGCAATGACGAACGCGAGGAAAGCCTGCGCCGATTACGCGAAGACAAGGGCTGTCGTGTCCTGCTTTGCAGTTTGAAGTGTGGCAGTTTAGGTCTCAACTTGACAGCAGCGACACGCGTCATTATCGTCGAGCCGTTTTGGAATCCTGTAAGTACCCAGTATGCTGATCCTGCCGTTCAAACTCCATGCTAATCAGTTTTATCGTACAGTTCGTCGAGGAGCAAGCCATCGATCGCGTCCATCGCCTCAATCAAACCGTAGACGTGGTCGTCTACAAGCTCACCGTCGCGCACACGGTCGAAGAGCGCATCATCGACCTACAAGACAAGAAGCGCCAGCTCGCCGAGCAAGCCATTGACACGGGCGCCAAGAAGGGCGCACTCAAGCTGGGTCTCAATGAGCTCATTGACCTCTTCAAGCCCGGCACGCACCTTAACAATGGCGCGGGCGGCGGCCTCGAGTCGTATCATGAGGACGCGGGCGAGCAGCAGTTTCAGAGAGCGCAGTCTGCTATGCGCTTTGGTATGAAGAAGCAGCCGCCTAAGCGACAGGAGAATGCCGTCTTTGGACGTCGTTGGTAAAGTGTTTTGAGTTTTCGGGAATGAGTTATTTGTGTTTTTCGCCTTTTTTTTATTACGATACCTATGTGCTTTACCCCCTTTTTTGTTATGAATCCGGACCTTTATCATAATAGAGGTTACTGATATAGATATGAATACGGATGAGAATGGTTATTGGTTTGTATACGTGTGCATGGATAAGATGAGACGATGCAGTTATAGACAGATAATGTAGAGTCAAATGTACTTCATTAAACGGAGAAAAAAAATACCGGATTCGCTAACTACCGTGGTCGCGCTATGGGTGTAATACCGTCTCCTCCTTCTGTATGATATCTTTTCATCCTTGACCAGAACATGACCAGAAATACCAAATACACTGCCGTCAAAGCCTGCTTGCACGCTTTCCACTCTACAATCTCAAAAATTATTCTCAAGCTTGCTTAATAGCCTTGGCGATAGTAGTCGCTCGGGGCGCTCGGCTCGTTGCCCGCGCCGGGTGGCACGTACGGCTTATACTGCGGCTGCGAGGGCGGTTGCGGCGGCTGGCCGGACGGAACAGGAGGGGGTGCCTGGTCAGGAGGTCCCCCGTATCCGTGGTACTGCGGCTGCGAGGGCTGCGAGGGCCCGGCATTATACGGGGCCGAAGGGCCGCCGCCAGCGCCGGGGCTCTGGACAGCATTGCTATCCTCTGGGGGTGCGCCGCCGGGAGCAGAGTAGAAGCTGTTGGGGTTGTGCGGGGTGATGGGGGAGTCGTACACCGACGTGGCCAGCTCTTGTGCGCCGTAGGTGCTTTGTGGGCGTTGCTGTTGCTGCTGTGGCGGCGGCGGCTGCTGCTGCTGCTGCTGCTGCTGCTGGTACATGTTTTGTTGGTGTTGGGGATTGTAGGGGGCAAAGTTTTGAGCCGGTGGTGGTGAGGTGCTATTTGGCGCCGGGGGCTTGCCGGATGAAGGGATTCGCGGCGTAGGGTCCCGGGGAGGGTATTGCTGCTGTTGCTGCTGCGCTTGCGGAGGCTGGTTGCCAACTTGCGAAGGCACTTCGGCGCCGCCTACATAGAACGGAGCGCCGGGTGCCTGGCTAGGCGGCTGGAAGTTTGGCGGAGGGGACGAGGCTTGATATGGGTGGTCTGAATTGATGTTGTTAGCTTCTGGTGTAGGCGTGCTGGATATATGGGAGGCGTGGACTTACCACCTTGAGCAGATTGATTATAGAACTGGTTGGGGTCCTGGGGACGGGGTGTCTGGTTGGGATAGACTCCGGCAGGAGGGTAGCCTTGTCCAGGCGGCGCTGGTCGCATGGCGTATTGTTGATAGTTATGCTGAGGGGGGTGTGACATTGAGGACTCAAGAAGAGCCTCGTAGTCGCGGCGTGCTTTGATAAACTTTTCGTTGAGTTGGGTAAAGTCGTCTGGACAAAGTGTCAGTGGTGGACGCAAACGCGAGCAAATCGTTTGGGAGCACGTACCCTTCTTTTGCGAGTACTTCTCAATCAGCTTGATCAGCTTTGGTCGAATAGCCAGGGTCTGGTGGTACAGTTTCTGCAAGACTGTTAGTAGCTGTAAAAGCCGTGAAAGGTGTGGTGTTCTTACCGAAATCTCCTCGTTGTCCTCCTCCCTTGGCGTGGTGTTGGATGCACTCAGCAACGTTAACAATTTCTCGACATTCTTGATTTCCACAAATACTTCCGCCTCCATCTGAGCCTCGCGCTGCATCTCGTCCGGCGTCGGGTCCGTCAATTTCTCGACATAGTTGAGCGGGAAAATGCCAGTGTTGCCCTTCAGGGAGCCTCGCCACCAATCCTTGTAGACGCTTTCCAGCACGGCAATGACGTCGCCCTTTTTAAACTCGAGCTCACCGGGTTCCGAAGGGACAAAGTCGAACAATGCACGGACTCTGCTGACAGTCGCCGCAGTTGTCCCGGCGGGGACTGGCGGAGCTGGGGAGCTATCCTGTTGGGCACTTGGGCCGGCCTGCGACGAGCCGCCGGACGGAGCCGCCTTTTTGCGCTCCTCATCTTGCAAGCTCAGTTTCAGCGCCATCTGAAGCTCTTCATCTTCCTTTTGCCTGTCCGATGCCGTGAGACCTTGCTTCTGGGGTGCGCTGGGCGGCTGGAGCGTGGGGTTGCTCTGCTTGAGTCGGTAATAGGCATCATACATGATGCCGAGCTCCGAGTCCTTGCTAAACATGTCGCTCCATTCCTGCATCTTCTCAAGAATCTTGGCCTTTACTTGTTGATGTGTATTTCGGTCGTTGGCTAGCTTCAGTAGCGCATCGGTGAACGCTCGGCTCGAGACTTCGCGGTGCATCGGTTTGCCACAGTTTTGGCAGAGCGCATGCGCGAGCTATTGCGTGGTCAGCATGTCGAGATTCTACATGGGCGTTTGGGCGTCGTGCTTACCTCGAGAGTGTAGAGCTGAACATTGGCATTTCGATGGGCGAGACGCTTGATCATGCTCTGGACGGCCTCCTTGGGGCCGCTGGCGTCACCGGTGACCTTGTCGCAGACCTCGAGGATAGCGCCCCAGTCCTCTGAAGTCAGGTTCTCGTCCGTTGCCTTGGCTAAAAGGGGTGTTAACAAAGGGCCGCGCTTCTGCGGGAAATAATGTCTTCTATGTCCGACGTACCAACGGCATCATCAAATGGGCCGACAGCTGCGGCACGAAACATGGCTGCTTGGGATGGCTGCGGAGCCTCTTTCTCCTGACAGACAACGGCTTGCTGAAGCTGGGTGATGTAGCTTAAATCCGGTAGTCCTCCAGGGTTCCGTCTAGAGCGACGCTGTTGTATTGCAACAGATGGAGTTCGTGCAGCTGTGCGTCGTCGCGGGCTGAGACTATGTGAGGAGGCGGCGTTGGAGTTGTGGCGAGCTTGGTTGAGTGAGCATCAGCCTCGTGCGAACAGTTAAGGCAAGGCACAGCAAAGATGGAGCCGGTTCGTCATCATACGCGGAGGCTTGCGCGGGCCCAAGTGGGGTTTGCCCTGCCAGTGCGCCAGCTGGTAGGGACGGCCGCACCACATCGCTCCGGCGCCGCGTACACCAGCCACGCTTGCTGCGATTCAGCGAGTCTTGGGGTCCGCCAGACGACTGGATTTTGGTGGGAAGGTAGGTGTGCATTGCCACCGACAGCACTCGCCACAGCACACCCGGCTCTGACTTACATGGCCATACTTGCTATACATAGCACAGGGCCGCGCGGCATGCTACCGGAGCACGGCGACATTGCTACTATCTGCTTACTCTTGTACTGTGTGTCATGACCAGCTACAGGCTGATCTGGCGCATGCCATGTGTCCTTATTTCGTTTTCCGCAGACGATGCACCTCGATGGCTAGCTATTCACTGGGGCGACGGGACACGGGACACAACCAGGCAACCGGCCCTGCTTGATGCCAAAGTCACAAAGACCAGTGTATGGTTTGTTCCTGTATTGTCTACTGACTGTTCCTTGTACGGAAGACGATCTGGTACTGAAGTAGCTGACTCTCATGCGCAGATTTTGCTGCGCCACAGTAGCAGCAGGGCTGAATTGTGCTGCGAACTTGGCTGACGTTGAGTCATGCTTCGAAGAGATGGCTTCTATGCAGATTCGTATTAAGTATTTGGCGTGATAATGATGTGAATTACTGCTTTGGAACAGCATGCCAACTACAGCGCCCAATCAGGATGGCATCCAATAGCATTTGGGGAGACAGGTAACTAGAGTATACAAGTCCAAGTGTACGGTGGACAAGCTAGGTGTCCAACTTGGATTTGGCAGCTTTAAGTACTCTTATACAGTAACATTACCATATAGACCAAAAGGTAATTTTTTACTACGTATCCTTACCTTTTGAGATTACCTCATCTATACCACCTGGTCGGGCGCGCTCTTGTGTCCGATTCTAGGAAAGTGGTATCGGGTAGCTATGTTTAGGCTAACGCTACCGCACGAGTCACGCCAGATAACGCGCGCCTACGCTTTCAGATACTTTCTTAGCGCAGCCCATATACATAGTACACCATAGGTAACGTGCTTATTGTGTCTCTGTCTTGGTCATGCCCCTGGATCTGCGTCAAGCGCGACAACAGATGCCAGGGATTTGGTGTCGTTCAAACTGGTGTTACACACCGCGTCCGGCGCCTCTGGATGCTCGTGCGGTTGACCTATGTACCTAAATAGCGGATAGGGCATATCTCGTACCCATTTCATCGTTGGTAGTTGAGGCAAAGTGTTCAAAATAAAAGCATAGCTGTCTTTACGTACCTGTACTTCACGCCCTTTTACCTACCTACCCCTGGTTATCGGTACGAGTCACACTCGTCTGCCTGCCGCACGATGGTGCATGTCCTGTCTGGTTGTCCCGATTGGATCTGGATGCCTGGCCATTACCCCAGATAAGACGCTTTGCAGCTGCGGGCGGAGCTCTCTGCCTGTCACAAGTACTTGGTACGACCTGTGGACTTCGGCAGCCGGCGGCTGGAGCGGCTGAGTGAACCCCGCTCCAAAGTATCCCTACGACCCAAACAGGTACTCAATACTGCACCAAGCGCCCACACCGCGACTAAATGGTGCGGGCGGCACCTCCCAGCTCCTGAGCTACCCCCATTGCGTTATCCGTCCACAACCAGAGTCACTTCTTGCATCAGCCGCTGGAATATTGCAAAATAAAGCCCTGGGTTGTTCTGCTGGCCAGCTCCCACATCCCATCATCATTCTTTCGGGCCCGGGACTCTCCAACCTCCCTTTACGACGTTGTCTCTGCGCCTCTTACTGCCAGCTGCCAGTAGCGGCCTATGACGAACGCTAAGAGCCGGCGTAGCATCACGAGGTCCCTTGCGTCCAGTTGCGAGTGACCCGGTCTCGGACCCATCGAGATATCGACACAGCGAGCCAGTTGACCAACTGCAACCTCGCCATACAACCTTGACACGCTCATGACGGTCGCTGCTCCATTTCTCCAGACATCATAAGGCCCAGACACTGCTTCCACTGCCTCGCCCGTCAGCTACTTACCCCAAAGTTGACATCACCTCCTCTCCGACCTCGACCAGCCAGCCGCCCGAGTCATAGCGCCACCAGACCCGAGCGTACCGCAACGGCGAGCCCATCCCTTGCATCTTCGTACGAGCCGCACGACATTATATCCATCGCAGTTGCATAGACTTTATCGATGATGGACACAGGTTAACGGCCTGGTCGCTGCTTGATCATCCATCACAACCCGCCGCCGAGCCAATATCCCCCGGCCGCTTCGGCGAGCCGTCTGGCCAATATGCATCAACAAGCACGAATACCACAGAGGAAGACATCCTCACCGGCGTCTTCCCCGCAAATACCGGCGTCGAGGAGCCTGAATCCTGTGGATACGGCTATTGGCAGTCCTCGGCAGCGTGCCGGTTCCAACACCTCGAATACGCAGGCCATGGCTTCGCCGACGAGCGACAGCCAACCAACGCTGGGCTTGCCCAGCGAATCTGTCAAGAAACTAGATCAAATCGTTCAGGTAAGTACTGATGTAGCTCATCTCCTCGCCTGAATGGACACCAGAGGCTGACTGGTCACCGCCGCAGAACTTCTATACAAAGGCAGCTGCCTTAATATTAGACTCACGCATGAAAATTAGACCTGTACGCAATGCAAGCGGCGCACCGAAAGTAAATAAATGGGTATGGACTTTTCTACACACACCCCGGCGCTTTAATATGATGCTAACCATGGTACAGTACCAAATCGAAACCGATGAAATCGACGACTTTCGAGAAGAGCTCAAGACGTGGAAGGCTTGCGGAAGCTTGGACAACCTGCCGCCGCCAATGATTATTGAAGTATACCTGGACACTTCCACACTCAAGGATAGCCAAAGCCTTGTCATTGTTGATGATGATGGCAAGCGGTGGGACGTAATGGAGCAACTTCATACGTCGCGGCTCAGCACTGAAAGCTCATCATCTGGCGCCCAGGGAAGAAGCACCGAGGTCGTCTTGGAGCGCTGGAGGGTAGATCTGAAGCCCAATGGCGCGAACCCAGTTGATGACTTTGGACCGATTCTCCCAACCATCTATAAAAAGGCTATTGTCTTCTTTCGGTCCCTTTTCATCACGACACGGCTGTTACCCGCCTGGAAATTTTCCAGCCAAGGTTTGGCCAAAGGCTGCCATCCAGCACTCGCTACCCGATGCAGAATTCGCATGTCGGAGCCTCAAAAGGAGTCGCCCGACACTCTAAAAAGCCCCATCGATGGCAGGTCTGACCCAGTTACCGAGTATATGTTTGGAGACCTCGAAGTCCCAGTCGGACGCTTAAGCACTTCAGTTACCTACCGCAACGACTGTAGCTTCAGGATAGACGACTCCGAGTCTCTACTGAGCTCTAGGTTTATGGGTGTCGATGAAAACTTCTTCAAACCGTCCGTTCCTCAAAGAATCGACTCCACAAGACATGCTGCAGGGGATGTAGGTTCACTGCGAGACCGTCGCACGAAACCTGATCTTAGTGATGTGCACCAGACGTACGGTAGTCTATCAACGTTTCACGGCGATGGGCCATTGGGAACCAGCCCCATGTCAGCTTTGCGAGCTGTCAAGCCCCCCGGGTCAGATACAAGCTCGCCGCCGGCGTCGCTTCCAGCGCACCAGGACTTTGATGTCCCGCATTCTATGCCCATTGGTAACCGAAGTGCCGCAAACCATCGCTCAACGAGGTCTGGTGAAACTGCGCGAAGGCCCTCGATTTCATTCCAGCCTTTCAAGGCTGGTTCGTTGTCAGGGTCTCCTGTCCCAAGGTCCATCGAGCCTGAATCGCCCGCCTCGGCCCACTCACTTGGCCGTTATTCCGCCCTCCAATCCATGCAGCCGCGGCAGCGGACTTCTCTCACTGCAGGTATGCCCGCGTCTCTACGAGGTGGACCTCAACCCACGGATATACCAGGGGGTTCACCGAGACCGTCATCTGCTAGTCGATATAGCAGTAGCTTCACGCATCGGCGCAGTCGCCCTTCTTTAAGTGGGGTTGGCAAAGGAGGGGATGAAGAACAAAACAGCAGCGGCAGACAGAGCCTGGCGTCATCAGTCGCACAGCCTGGTTCAGGGCTTCTAGCAGAGCCTGACGCCACTAGTTCAGGCTCCCTCCCGGCTGAAGAGGACAATATTTCCGAGTTTCTAAAGATACTAGACAGCAAGCGGACGCTCAAGAGCTTTGAGCCGGCCAAACGTGGCGAGTCGTCTACGAACAAGACAGTCGCTCAGTTGTCGAGGTTTCATATGATGAAGGAGTCGAATCTTGCATTGACCGAATCGATGACATCGTCAATGCAATTACAGCGCTCATCAAGTTCTTCAAGTCGTCAATTAACGAGTGTGCCAGGCATGGTTGCACCGGCATCCGCATCACCATCGTCATCATCGCCAGGGAAACCCATTTCGCCCCATACTCCAGCCATACCGTCCCGCCTCAGCGAGAACTCGATAGTAGATAACTCTGACCAGCGCAGTCGGACAGTATCAAGGAGCGGCCGTCCGAGGGAGCCCTCTATCCCTGAACCTCGCAGACAGAGTACCATTACGCAAGAAGGGACGACAGCCATTGATATCCCCCTTTCGCCACGCCTTAGTGGCTATCAAAGACGGTCTAGCTCCGTTGCGCAGCAAAGTCGTGCGACGGCAGATGAAGAAGAAACGGACCTGGCATTTGCAAACCGCAGTATAAGCCTTGGTGCGGATGACCGCGAGCCGCCAACCATGAGCACTCTTTTGGGACGCCAAATGCACCTTGAGGAAGAGTCCACAGTACGCGAGAGTCCGTCAAACAGTTTACAGCCGGCCGCAGAGATTCAGTCATCCAGTGCATCTGCTGCAGGCCTTCGAAGCTCTGCAGAAGAAACACCGCCTGATGGCTTGATTGCACAATCATCTTCGCCATTCCCCAGAAGACGATATGCAGGAATGGGTGTCGGTAGGGGCCAGACACCACCGCAGTCATCGCGAGGTAGCTACATAGGCTCAAGCAGCCGTCTGGTTCGCGGAGATGATGAATCTGTTGGCGACGAGCCGTTGATGTTTACCCTGTCAGAAATGGATGCACAGGGAAGACGAAGCTTGGAAGAAGGTGCAGGAAGCACCGGAACAGGAGGAAATCTTGGATCAGAGCGAGGTGGGTTTGAGGCGCGTGGCACCTCACGGCGAGGCTGGTAACTACAGTGAGTGGTCTTCCCAGTTGTCACGAAGAGGGACCTTGCCGGTCTGTAAATTTGTAAATGGATATTAAATGAGAATGCATAGCCGCCAGAGGTACCTAAATTTAGCAATATTAATCGTCTCCAACCTGTCATCCAACGTCCTGAATGCCAAATCATCCACCGTGCCAATCAGCTCTTTCTCTCTATTTGTCATGAATCATTTCCCATAAATTCCGTTTCTCATGTCGCCGATACAAATGAAGAATCCTTTCCAACCCCCAATTCCGTCTTCCCAGATATTCAACTAAATTTTCCCCATAGCCGCCTAAACGTTTGACCGCGATTGATAAAACACCCCCAGAGATGATGGAAGAAAAGAAGCCAGATTATGAAGATGACAACCAGAGAAACGCCCTTCCCATATAACGCAAAAGCTGATGCCAGAATAGAAGGAAACAAAGAAAACAAAAGAACCAAAAAGAAGGAGAAGACTTTCTTTAATAATGGTCGAGCAGATCCTCCCAATCGCCCCTTGGCGGCTCCTCATCTGCCGCGTCCACTCCTCCCCCTCCCGTTTCAGCATTGGAAGCCGCACCGTCTCCTCCCATTTCTGCATTATAGTCTTCATTCTCACCGACAAAGAGTGACTCCTCATTTTGAATGTCGGCGTTGGTCGCTGTGGTGCTGGGGCCGGGATCACCAGTGAGGTCCGAGACGGGCGAGAAGTGGTATGGGCGAGGAGTACCGCCCATGGTAGGCCCTGTCGAGGAAAAAGGTGAATGCGTGTGTCTGTTTGAAAGGGCCAGGCCGACAAAGAGAGAGCTCGAGGGTGCGCGTGAAGTGCGGTTTCCGTGTGAGCTTGTGCTTTGACTTGGGGCTCGGGGAGCTGGGGGAGATGGGCTTGCGCCGCTGATGTTTGCCGGCATGGAGCTATTGTTACCGTTGCTGTTATTGCCACTACCTCCACCATTGCCGCCGCCGCCGCCGCCGCCGCCGTTGTTGTTGTTGTTGTTGTTGTTGTTAGAATCATCATCATCATAATCATCATCATCATCATCGTCGTCGTCGTCGTCGTCGTCGTCGCCAGAGCCGTCCTCCTCATCATTGTCAATCTCTATCGGGTCATCGGCCGTGCCTGCTGTTGATGGCGGCGTTGGCGGTAGAGAAGGAGAATGACTATCGCCTGGACTGTCAGATGGTGATGAAGAGGTACTGTGTCTAGAAGGCGACGGAGTATGTTCCTGTACAACGACATATCCTGGCATAGGGCGTTGCACGAGACCTCCTGGATGGTCCGTCCAAAGGGCCTCCAGTAACTGAATAGCCGCCTCGCTGGGCGACGGGCCAACAAGAGGCGCCAGGTTACGAAGCCGAGACTGGCTACTTGCAACAATATCCTTTGGCCGTCGCGCCATCGTATTGACATCCTTGGCAAAGCTCCAGTCCCGTATGTTGTGTTGAAACTGGCCATTCTCAAGCCACTTATCATAGTTCCAAATCCGCACCCCGTCAAGTCCGCGCAGACAGTAAAGGTGGTCCAGGCCCTGGAGCGTACGAAGGTTGCGGAAGAGGCGAAAGTTGGGCTGGATCAAGGTGTGGTTCCTCATGAACCGGATCTGACCCCTTGGCTCATGCTTGCGCCGCATGTGTTGCTTGTGGCTCTCCCTCACATAAATGTCGACTGTCTGTAGACGTATTGCCTCGGGGAGCCAGGCAAGAGGCTGGGTGCGGCGGGAAATATACTTGCCTTGGTCGTTGATCTTATAAGTCAGCCGTTGCGAGCCAATCCAGAAGAACTCGATATGTTGCAAGCGTTGCAGCTTGGCGCCAATCCCCTGCGCGAAGCGACCCTATTCGCCGAGCGAGGAGAAGACAAAACGGTTCTGGCTGTAAAAGAAGGTGCTGCCCCAGAAATGCCACTGAGAGCAGACCAGAAGCGGTGCTAGCAGATCGTTTGGCTTAATGGCATCATATGTGAGGTTTACTGGCCCTGTCCCAATGTGAAATCGGTGAAGAAGACGAGGTTCCCATTCGGTGTCGGGCTCTTCAGCCTGAGGAACCACGAATTCATCTAGACGTGAGATGACGTGTATAGAATCCTCCGTTAAATTAAAATAGTATCGTAATATTTTGATCTGGATATGCATCGGCAGAGTCCTGGCCAAGGTGAACTCGGGCAGATCTGAAGACTGTGCTTCTTGACTCGCGTGACCTTGCTGAGGAGGGCACAAATGTAGATCAGGGTGCAATCGGGTCGAACTGTTGATTTCTCTGCAGCTGAGACGATATATATCTTTGTAACTTAGTCCGCCCAGCCCTTGGCCGTTTATCACGAAGTTACGAAGTAGTCCCTGCCAAGTCTAACTCGTTGTAAGCATTAAATCGGCACTCAAAAACTCGCATCGTGCTTACCGGTTCTGTTCTACGCCGATGGCCGCCCCGAAGTCTTTCCTCCAGTTCTGTAATCCTTGCTTGCAGGCGAGTGACTATTCGCCCACGTTCCATCCACCTGTTGCGGTAATGCTCTCTGTGCTTTCTCAACCCTTGACACAAGCGTTTCCTGTGACGAGACCTTGCCCTGGTACGTCGCCATTTCGGACGACAGAAGTCCAGGCAGTGTGCAGTCGGCCAATCTGCAGTTGCGTCGGAAGCCTCAGAGTCACTTACATCTACCGAGTGATCGGGATCCACTGACATAGGGTCGTCATCAATACCCCATGGTCCAGGCCAAGGAGTGCCTGCGGGAGCTGGGAGCTCGTCGGGACCTGCCGCAATTGCAGCTGGGATGTGAATGGGCTGTGGGTGGATAGGTAGCGGTGGGGGCGTCTGAGCTGGTTGGATCGTATCCATATCAATATCATCAGTGTCGGCATCGCCCTGGACAAGAGCCATGCCTTCATCATCTTGCGGCTGTTGGTCGCCGGTGAGCTCTTCGTCGCCTGGGCCAACATTGTCTGCCATTGTATCAGTAAGAAAAGGCGATTAACATAACAATTTCAAGCGATCAATCAGGCAATGTGCAGGGCTGGCTTTGTAAGAATGCGCAGCAAACCAAGTCAGTGTGTAAGGGCAATGATGACCAAGAAAGACCAAGTGCGTATAAGTGGGATGGGAGGGTGGAGTGCAAAGGTAATGGCAGCTTCGAAATGCGCAAAGAGCTAATAAATATATGCAAATCAGTCACTAGTGGAACTTCATGGAAGATTTATGGCACATTGAGGAAGAGTGAGTCAATTCACGCAGGGTGGTGTGCGAGAGGGGTTGTGGTGGAGGTTGTTGGGAGGTGCGAAAGTGAAGCCGCGACAGCTTAAATATCTACACAGCCGGCTGCGTGGGAGCCAGCTGCGAACAGTTGGCAGCCACCAAACGACCAGCTGCACGAACGCCAGCCAAGGGGATTTAAAAGCATCTCAGTCCTTTAAACTGATTTACAAAGCTCTTTTCCTTTATTCATCTAAAGAAAGGTATCTATATTCCCAGTTGGACTTTTTGAGAGCTAAACTAGACATTTCGTTCCTGAAAATCAAATCAAAGCTCAAGCATCACATCGTCTTCCACTAATGACTTTGCAGCGCTCTCTTTTTTGACAGCATGGAACAACCATTGCTCAAAGATGCCCATTTGTCGAATGCAGGTATCGATCTATGTGCAAAACCGCCTCTAGAAATCTCATTTGCTCTTGAACTGACATGACATTAAAAAATTTCCGTTGCATTGTACACGCCGCTGGGTTCGTTTCTATCCGAATGACTGATTTCGTTTTATCGCTTTTTACTTTTCAACACGAGGCTTTACTTTTGCCAGCTGCGGAAGGTGTCCATGACAGTCGTGAAGACGACCAGGAGAATACCACCTCCGGGGCCGAGACGAAGGACCTGGTAGGTGTTAGCATACTGTGAATTATTTGCTCACAGCTCGACCTGGGACTACTAACCTTGGGCAGGAAACCCTTGTACAGGGCAGCAAAGCCCTCCTCCTTGAAGACGGTCGCAATACCAGGCCAAGCCCAGTTGTACTTGGGGACCTGGCCAGCAATCTTGGGGGTGTTCTGAATTCGGCTCTTGACAACGTCCATGGGGGTATTGAGGATGGTACCGACAGTGCCACCGACGGCACCGGAGATGAGGTCGTTGGTCATCTTGCCGCTCTTGGTGTCGGCCTTGGGGAGCATCTGGCGAACCTGGAAAATGCAGCCAAAGTAACCGGCGTTCCAGAGGATGTGGCGCCACATGGTGCTCTCCAGACCCTGGTACATGGTCAAGACACCCTCGTTCTTGACAGTCTTGACGACGCAGTCGACCATGCCGTTGTACTTGCCGGCGGAGGCCTTGTCCTGGAGGCGAATCTTGACGAGCTCGAAGGGGACGACGACAAAGGACTCGGTGGCACCGGCCGTGGCGCCGGTGAGGACGGAGAGGGACTGGTTCATCTGGCTGACGCCAAACATCTTGCGATAGACCTTGCCCCATTCGTCGTTGGCGGCGAACTTGGTCGCACGCTTGGGAGCCTCCATGAGAATCGGGGCCGAGATACCGCGGTAGAGACGGGAGAATCTGGCAAAAATCGATTCGTCAGCTATGCATGGTCAACATGCCGAGACAGGGTGCGATGGAAATTTACCCTTCATTCTTGATAATCTTGCTGAAGCAGTCGACCATGCCGTTGTAAGACTCGGCACCGGCAGCATTGGTTTGCAGTTGCCTGTCCGTTTAGTTAGCATCGAGGGGTTCGCGCGGCCGGGATATCGACAGGAGAAAAGAAGGCGTACACTCGGGTCTTGACAACGTCCAGTGGGTACCTGGAAGAAGATGTGTTAGTTCACTTGGCGGTTGTACAGCATTGGTCGCGTGCGAGGTACTCACATCACCAGAATCTATGCGGCGCAAGGGCAGTCAGCATTGTCTGTGCGAGTAGTTATGATTATCGGCGAGGACGGTCGAGGCATACCTCCGAGACACCGGCAATGGCGCCTGCAAGAAAACGGTTAGCAATTGCGAGGGCTTCATGACCATTGACGACAAGGCGTAGGAGGGAATACGAACCAGCGGCGAACTGGTAGACGAAGGGAAGAGGCTTCTCGTCAGACATGGTGGGCAAGTCTTGCTGGTGGGCGCGGACAAAAGGCAATTCAATTCGGGCTGGTCGATCGGGCGGGAAAACGTCTGGAGAGCAGCGCGGGTCGAATAAACCTAGACTGTCGCAGCAATTGACGGCGAAAGTATGTAAAGTCGCGGAAGGCTTGGACTCAGTACGACAACGGGCAACCAAGGACGCAGAGGCAGGGAAAAAAGGCGGCCCAGCGGGAATTTCGGACGTTGTTCGGCGTGGAGTCGGGTACCTGTGAGTGGGCAGCGCTCCGCGCCAGGTCCCGCCGCACTGGCCGGCAGTAAGCGATACCGCTGGGGGCAACCCGAGACCGCGGGACCGCAGTGCGTATCTGGCGTATCTGCATTTACGTCAGGGCACAGGGACATGCTCATTTTATGGGGTTCACGATATTCTTAGGCTTCTTTTGCCCGTTTTGGCAGACGGTTAGAGTCAAGTCTGCCCCCCCGCGTCGGAGCGGGATCCTCGGGGCGCGAATCAGGTGTCTGGCACTCCGCAGAGTAGCTTGTACGATCCATGAGAGACTATTTGTTAGGGGGCCAGGACGCGTGTGGCTCGTTTTTAGTGTTAAGGCGCTGGCACTGCTATGCTGCAGAAATAGATGATGCTCATCTTGCGGCGGCGTCAAAAGCATGAGCAGTTAACCGGTTTCATGAGGCAGATATGATGCAGTCTACCAGTCGGATGCTGCCGGTGAGACATGTCAGGACAAACGAGGACTGAGCAGCCGGCGGCGCTGGGCTACACGCGGAGAGCGCCGGGACATGGAAGTTGTCTGTTGTACAAGGAAATAGACGCCTGCTCCATCCGAGACTACGAGTACGCGACTTGTGCTTGAGTTGCACAAGACGCCACACCATGCAAGGCACAACATGGCTACCCGTTCATCTGGTCAGGGACACAGCGCCGGGACGGGTTGCTGCTTTCTGCTGCACCATTCCCGGATATCACGCTTACATTCAAAGTGCTGTAATACACGAATTCCTCTTCCGGCACGCACCAGACAATCATGTTCACACGCAAGCCGTCCATTCGTTCAAAAGCCTTCACAGCATTCATCGCCTAACAGCTAGCCGCTCCGTTTCCTGCCGAGGCAGTCATTCCACCCCATCCCTCTGCTGTCCGCTATTGAAAAAGCGCGTCGCGCCCCTAAATAGGCAGCTGCGGCAGACATGAAGTCCGCAGTAAACATTCAACATCACGAGGTCCCCCCCCCCGGCGCCTCGAACGTAAACGTCATCCCGCCAAACGGCTCTGGCAAATGGCTGTCGAGGGCAGTTGGCATGTGGCTGCGGCCTCGTCGCCTTGACGCGCTGCCACCTCCGCAAGCCCTGAAGCCCTATCTGCCCTCCAGGCCAGCACAAGTCCCATTGCCGGCCGACAATTGGCCCATCTGCGAAAGCCTCCCATGTACAATGCGGCGACTTGGCACTAGCGGCGATTCACCCGCACATCACATGTATATAGCCTGTACCAGTCTCCACTGTCGCGAGCATCGTACACTGCCCGCAGGCTCCGGAGCTGCGTAAAGCAAGCACTATAATCTTGCGCGACACAGCGGGCTTCGTCAACGCGCACAACGCCCAGGCCTGGCGCATGGGAATCCCCCACCATTGTCCATCCCACCACCGTTAAGCTCCAAGCACCTACGTCGCGACTCTCGGCAAGCCTGGTTGACAACAACACTTCGTCCTGCTATATTACACACCATCCCCCGTCGCGTCTTTCTTGACCTCTTCAACGACTGTCGTCGCATCTCGTTCAAACACACGCTTTCCCTTAACGCCTGCTCTGTTAATCTCCGCCGCTTGGCGACGCAAACGTGCCCCGAAACACCTCTACGGACAACCGCCAGCTGTCTTCGACCGACTTCCACGACGCCACCTTTGCCCTCTGCGCACCGTCGCATCATCTCGAGCAGCTCTCCAAGCGCTTTAATCGACACCTTTAAACAAGCCGTGGTCCCTAGAGAACCACAGCGAGGTGTCTTTTCAAGCGTCCGGAGCTGGTTCCAAACGACCCGAGCGGCCGATGAGTCACCTACTGTGGAAATACTACTGGGAAAACGATGTCGATAAATTTCGACGCCTCTTGGATCCCGCGGGATCCACCGCCCAGGCTGCACCGAAGAGTCCTGTATTAGGAAGCGCCGGATGGCCCAGCCCTGGGAGCTTTGGCGTCGCCTCGTCTCCTAGGCTGGGTGGCAAACCGAGGAAAGGCGCAACGTCTTCAGCCAAATCCAAGGATGCCGCCACGCTCGGCAAGGCGGAGGTCAACAGTCGCGACCATGCTGGCTTGACTGTGCTCCTGCGCGCCGCTTCATCCACGGACCCGTTGGCCAGAGAGTTTGTGCAGGCCCTCGTCGAGCATCCCGCAACGGACCTGTACGCACAGGACCCTGAGAGCGGCTGGAACGCCCTTCATCGGTCCTTGTATTCTGGAAATGTATCCATTGCACGCATCCTCCTGACGAAGGAACGATCCAACTTGAAGTCTGGCAGTGCCGCGTCTGCCAGCAGGGTTGGCCAGCTTATCAAAACCAAGGATCATGAAGGAAACAGTCCCTTTGATGTCTATAACTCGACGATTGCCACACGGGCATTGAGAAGGGGAGAGGAACAAAATGCAGATGATGCCGATTCCGACAGTGGCGACAGTGTGGTCAATGATGCCGACTTGTAAGTATCAATCTTAGTGTATCGCAGGCACCATACTAATTGCTCGTCCGGCAGTATCTCCCAAAACGATCATGCACTCGGCAATGCCACCGATGGTGATGAACTCTTCGTCTTTGGAAGCAACCGAAACATGTCGCTTGGTGTTGGCGATGAGGATGACCGGCAATATCCCGAGCGCATTCAATTGCAACGCCCAGATCACCTTCTACGGCACTTTTACGAAGAATACTTGGAGGACCAGGACGATGATGCCGTTGCCGCATCGCTAGATATCGAAGAGATCCCGACCTTGGTTCGCAGCCGACCATTGATTATCCACGACGTCGCCATGTCGAAGCTCCACACGGCTGTTCTCACCAAAGATCCCGTCTGCAACCTTTTCATTTCTGGGCTAGGCAGAGGAGGCCGCCTCGGCCTTGGAGACGAGAACACGCAGTTCAAGTTCGTCCCCGTACAAGGGCCGTTGGCTGATAAGAAAATACATCATATTGCCTTGGGCCAGAACCATTCCATGGCGGTCGCTGGCAACGGTGAGCTCTGGACATGGGGCCTCAACTCGGATTCCCAGCTTGGGTACATTCTGCCACCGCCTGCAAGATCCGACGAGGAACCTATGAGCTTAGTTCCCCGACAGGTGTTTGGATCCATGAAGAAAGAGGTAATCCAGGGCGTCGCAGCCTCGGCGATCCATTCTGTTGCTCACACGGGTACCTCTCTTTACTGCTGGGGACGCAACGCTGGCCAGCTCGCATTGATGGATGCCGACTCGCGGTCACTTGATATACAGCCAACGCCCAGAAAGGTAGCTGCATCGCTGCTGACTGCCCCAATCACAATGGTCTCGGCCATTGACAAAGCCACAACCTGTCTGCTGTCCAACCATTCCGTTTGGGTCTTCACCAACTACGGCTACAGCCTCATCAAGTTCCCTTTCCCCGATGTGTTCACGAATCACAATCTCACAACGACGTCCTTCTCCAATAGATATAGCTCTGGTAGGAGGGGAATCCGATACATTGCATCTGGCGGCGACACGATCGCGGCACTGACAGCTCGTGGTGACCTGTTTACGATGCATGTTAGCCAGAAGACGGATTCGGACCAGGTTGCTGGCTCAACCACCAACCCAGCTAAGATCAAGGGCGCCATCTCTCAACCACAGTGCATATGGGACTCGCGCAAGGACGGTGCCGTGTCCGTCAGTGTCGGAGAACATGGCTCTGTAATCATCTGCACAGAAACGGGCGCCGTATGGAAGCGAGTCAAGCGAGCGAAGGGAAAGATATCCGCGATTGCTGGCGGAAAGCGCAAAGACTTCAAGTTTGAGCGCGTCCCTTACATCACCAACTGTGTGTCTGTGCGCAGTTCTACCTTCGGTGCCTTCTCCGCCATCCGCAAGGACAGTGAAGTCATGTCTACGGAGATTTCTGTTTCGGGCAAGTCTCTATGGGATGACATTGGCTCTTTACTTTGCCTCAACGACTTTGAGGCCCCAGCTGCCGAAGAAAGTAATAAAGATCATCGAAAGGCTTGGAACAAGGCCATTGTTCGCGAAAAGCCAGGTTCGGTTGCGCATGAGCTGTTGAAGTCGCTGGATATCGAATTGGATCTCACCGAATGGCTCAAATTCAGCTCCTTCCAATACGATGACGTGGACTCGAGAATACGCACATCCGCTGCACCAGACGTTATGATTCCCATTCATGGATGGCTACTTTCAGCCAGAAGCATGGTCATGCGGGCTGCTCTCTCCCAATTTCGTCGCAGCGGAACCCAGGCGCACGAAGATGCTTTCATCATTGAGAATGTCGGTGGCAATTCCGTGCTGACGTTGCTACAAGCGGACGTGATGACAGTACTGAATATTGTCTTGTTTCTATACCTAGACACATTGCTGCCGGTGTGGAAGTATACTAGAGAAGCGCCTCCATTTGCTGCTAGGTTCCGCCAAGTCAGAAACGAGGTTATGAAGTTTGCTACCAAACTACAAATGCCCAAGCTCGAGAGTGCAGCACGACTACAGAGCTCTGTGGAGCCGTCTTTGAACTCTGATCTTGAATATGCTATAACAGACAAACGCTTCTTTGAGGATGGAGATGTCATTTTGCAGTTGGACGGGGAGGATATTCCTGTCCATAGCCAGCTGCTCTGCCAAAGATGTCCCTTTTTTGAGGGCATGTTCAATGGCCGCTCGCAAGGTGAATGGCTCTCCGGTCGACGCATGGGCCAAGATCCCGCAGATAGGCTAGAGATTGATCTTCAGCATATCCAACCGGAAACCTTCATGCTGGTGCTGCAATATCTCTACGCCGATATTGGCGAAGAAATGTTCCACGAAACTGCGTCGCCGTCTCTTGATGAATTTTCAGAGATTGTTCTCGACGTCATGGCAACCGCCAACGAGCTGATGCTCGATAGACTATCTGAAGCTTGCCAGTCCGTTATCGGAAAGTTTGTTACAACTCGGAACATTGCCATTCTTCTCAACGAAATCAGCCCCTGCTCGGTGACTGAGTTCAAAGACGTTGGCTTGGAGTACATCTGCCTGCAACTGGAGACAATGCTGGAAAACTGTCATCTAGATGGCTTGGACGAGGATGTTCTGCTGGAACTGGATGAAGTCGTACGTGAGAACCAGCTCGCACGGCTGCCATTTGTCCGGAGTGGTCGAGCAGAATTGTTGCTCCACGAGAAGTACCCCGACCTCATGCTCGACATTGAAGAGGAACGTCGGCGACGCGTCAAGGAATTTGCCTTCAAGAACACGCACAAAGAAGACGAGAGAAAATTATCGGCCTCGTACAGGGCAAGATTTGGTAGCCTTGGTGAAATGGCCGCCCTCTCGCAAACTCCAGATGGACCGCGCCGAAAGTCCAAGTCTGGACGTAACGAGCCCTTCAGTCCCAGTCTGCGACCAAAGGCTTCTCAGAACGACATGATTTTTGACATGGAAGAGGATGGCTTGAGTATCGGCGCGCTTTCCCCTGAGCCGGTCTCGCCCCCTGCAGCGGCTGACTTGGATGTGGAAGCTATCACGCCACTGCCTGAGCCAGCATGGCAAGAGGTCAAAGGCAAGCGCGCCGGCTCGTTTTCCAAGTCGCCCAGCCCAACAAGCGTGACTCCTTACCGTACCGAGCCTCGCCCTGCTGGCAAGACACCGTCAACGCCGCTCTCAGAGAACAGGAAATCCAGCGCACCATGGGCTGCAACAAGTCTTTCGACAGCGAAATTGGATCTGAAGGGCATCATGTCTGAGACTTCTACTAAGTCAACGTCTGCCTTGACTGCGAGTCTGGCTGCACAGGCGTCCAAGGACTCACCTGTTTCCAAGTCGCAGTCAAAGATGTCACAGAAGGAACGCAAGAAACACATGCAAAAACTGGCTGAGATGCAATCTTCTGCACAGGAGGACAAGGCCAATGCAAAGCCATGGCAACCAGTTGCTGCTGGAGGCAAAGTCGCGCCTTGGAAGGCTGCGGCGCCTATTCCCAAAACTTCACTGCAAGAAGCAATGTCTTCTGACGCTCAACAACGTGGTGCAATGCTGGCTGGCGCGAAGCCACTGGTAGCTAGCGAAACAGATACCAGCACAACTCGGCGCCGCACTGCGTCTCCAGATACTCGTTTTCCAGGCCAAAATCGTAATCGAGGACAAGCCCCCGATAAGGCGAGCCCCAAACAGCAGAACAACTCACCTCTCGTGCCGCATTCAAAATCCTACATTGCATCACCACCCAAGTCGGAACCTGCGCTAGGAGCGAGCATGGCTGACATCATTGGGCAACAACGCCGTGAACGGGAACTGGTCAAAGAGGCAGTCGCCAAGCGCTCACTGCAGGAAATCCAGCAAGAGCAGGAATTCCAAGAGTGGTGGGACCAAGAGAGCCGCCGAGCGCAAGAGGAAGAGGCGGGACGATCTGCAAAGAATAGCAGCAAAAAGGACGATCGGGGAAAACAACGCGGGAGAAGGGGACGAGGAGGTGATGGTCGGGCGAGCAAGGGCAAAGAGGCCGGCAAGGCCGATGCTCCCAGTACCTCTGGGACCCAAGGCGCGCCGGCAAAGTCGAGTTCGGGACGAACTCCAGCTGTGAAAGCTGGCGGCAAGAAGTGATGATGGCGTAAATAATGAATGGCTTTGTTTTGGTGTTTGGATACTAATTGGCGCTTTACGGTAACAGCAGCTTGTCTGCCTGCTTTTATGTTTACAAGGAATACGGAATCGAACGGTACTCTTATTGCTTTTTAATAGAGTTTTCTCGCTTATACAATTTACCGTCATTCACGACTAGTGGTCCAAGAAGGGACTTGAATATACAAAATACTTTCGTCTATATTTCTATTCTTCTGCTACCAGGAGAAGCTATCCTGGAAGTAATCTATCCGACCCCTTGCGCGACGTAGAGCATGGACGACTCCAAGCCTCGCATCGTCAAGCATGCCTTCTGGCCCGCAGGCGACCACAGCAACGCTACCTCCGCCAGCAGTAGCTGCCGCAGACTCAATGATTGCGGTACTATTCGGTCGTCCCACTTCTTTCCTCGCCTGCGGAGGGAGTGTAGTTTGAGCCAACGGCACCGCAGCCCTCGATGAGTACACTGTAAGGAGTAACTCGTCAGCGCGCAAAGGTATATCAAAATGCTCATCTACCACCATCTCAGCAAATGCCGCTTCCCTGACTGACCAGTGCACTTCCACGGAGCAACATATGCCGCTTTTATCCAGTAGCTTTGATAGGTAGGATAAGGGAGCTATGATGCCTGTTCCTCCTACGATGAAGACCACGCGGCTGTATAAATGGAGCGGATGCGTGGCGCCGTAAGGGCCGTCTAGCATGATGTTTAGAGTAGGACAGTGCGTAGCTAGGTTGCGGAGACGCTTGGTGAAGCTGTTGTATGGACGTATTAAAAACGTCATGGAATCCTTGGGGAGCTCTTCCTTGGAAGTTTCTTGCAGTTCTAACGCGGAGCTGTTGGGTGAGTGTAGGAGCGCAGTCTGCTCTCGTGGACGTTCAATGTCTGAGTTGTTTGCTGGCACCGATGCGACGGTAAACGGGTGGCTCTCCCAGCAGCTTCTGTCGCCAGGAACCATGATGTAGTAGAATGTGCCTGGTTTCGGCTTACACAGGGAGGATTTCTCAACTGGGACGGTGAGGGTGATGATGTCGGCGTCGTCGTTGTAGGATGCAGATGCTGCGCTGGTCCATGAGAGAGGACGGAAGATGGAGATGCGCAAAAAGCGAAGGACGCGATCGAAAATCCAGATGAAGGCTGGTATCCAGAAGAGCATGTCGTATTGTCCTCGGAAGATGGAGACGTGGCCGAGCATGGCGAGGAGGACTAGCAGCGAGAGTCCGATGTGAATGAGGAGAAAAGTCTCGTAGTGGCGACGACGGAGCCATTGGATAGACAAAGGCGTTAGTAGAGACATGAGGACGGTGGCCTTGTTGAGTGAATTGTTAGCTCAGAGGATGCGTTTTGGCATCAATGGCGGTTCAACATACAACGACACCGGCTTGCCAGTACTGTTCGAGAAACTCTGCCCAGAGAGTACTCCAGTCATCTTTGCGCAATAGTTAGCCTAGGGTCTGCTTATAGGTGACTACTAGTCGCCTTTTACCTTTAACGAGCAATATCGTATAGCCAATAGAATGAACGACTGCTTGCACGGTGGCGATGCGGGCCGTCCACCGGTGAAAGTTGTTGTACGTCCCAAAGTCCCAGCCGGTCAGCCACATGGCGACATTGTTGCGCATGCCAAAAAGCCATATTATCGGAAAGTTTGCAAACGATATTATACCCGTGCGGTCCGAAACGTAGCGCAGCCCTTGCTCGAAATACGTTTCAAAGCTTTGCAGTGAGAACCACGACGTCAGTAAAAGGAGAGCGAAAGTGAAAGGAGTTCGGAGCACATACTAGTAATTTTCTCGTGTAAATCGGTAGCCGATTATGCAGTAGACTGTGTTTATCAGGAGAAATGTACCTATCGTCACTGTCTGGAGGCGGGAAGGGATGGTGCACCACCATACGCTTCTTGCGCAGGTGTAGCCAAAGGTTGCGGGGAGCAGCAAATTGCGCTTCAGCCAGCTGCCTTGTATTGGTGATGTTTTCGTCAAATCTAGTCGCCGATGGGAACGGTAATAGGATAAGCAGAACGCTTGGTATATCCTGTTGCTGACTCCAATTAAGACGACGAGAATCCAGAAAACCACAACTGCAAGCCTAGTATTTGTTAGTGAGAGGTGGGAATAGAGTCGGAGTTTCGTTCGCTATCGCTTACCCATATAAGAAGTGATGCTTCGACGCATACTCCCACGCATCCTAGTTCCCTATTAATTTCCCCACTTTCAGATACCAAGATACATAGAAGCTTACCAACGTGGCGAACCATTTCTGAAAGTTCTCTGGAGCTGGAATGGCTGCCTCGCTTAGCGGATTGTCCCCCGTAAACGAATCATCCTCATGGACTCTTGGAAGCTGTGCTATGACATCGGCCGTGTAATTAGAAACAATCGAAAAGGGCGGAATCTCAACACCATATATCTGCTGACACGTCTCGTTCTGACGCCCCAGAGCGATATTGCGTGACAACTCCCCGCAGTTGATATCCCAGCAGACGTAGATGGATATCAACGCAAGGTTGCTTCGACACTGCCGCTCCCACGGCGATATTTCAGGATCGATATCACTGAAAACGACAGGCTCGATGCTACTTTTGCAGCTTTCGACGCAGGTGCTCCGATACCGGTCACGCGTCGCCCCGTTCACCACGGTGACGACGGCGCTCAGCACCAAGAGACACTGGCAAATATAATTCGTGGCTGTCATTACCAGGTCCCCGGCGCTATTATACCTCTTCGAGCCGCTGAGACGGCTCGGACTTTATTTTCTATAATCGTAACGTGCGTCTTTGCTACGGGGGTGGGCGGAAGGGTTGTGATGCCAGATTATCTGATTTGATTGATAAGAACTGACCCCACACACCACCAGTGCAGAGTCCGGTGTGTCGCGGCCGGCACCAGCTGACACGGGTTCCTCAATTACGAGGAAAACATTGGGCGGGAAATCTCCACTTGGGGAAAACACGCGGACCATTTTCGGGGTCGTTGGGATACTCGTGCATAGCTGCTCTGTGCATCTGTACAGCCGAGGCTTCCAAAGACGTACTCGTTGCTTGTTGCGGTGTCCGTGTCTTGAGTTACATTTCCAAGGGGTGACAATACGTAGTAAAGACATTAAGCTTTTCTATTCTGGCAGGTGATTCATGGGTAAAAACCCTGCTGTTGGAGCATACTTGTGGCGAGAGTCATCGATATTGCAAGAGCGAGACCCGCGACACAGCTTCGGATATTACTTCTTATGGGTTCAGGCCGTAATGTCAAATCTACTCGACGCCTATCATCTGGACTATAGACCGTACCCCTGGAAGGAATGATTCATTTTCGGAGACGTTTCTCCTTCCACAAATTTGCTCAGGCCACGAGCAAGGCTGTAGAACAACTAACCGGGGCGGACCGGCACATGACGGACGGGTCGGCTTACAGGGAGTCCCAATTTTAAGCTCAACGTCAATTCCCACAGCCGTCGCACCGTCGCCTCCAGAACAAACATGCTCTTTTTTCGGTGGGTAAAGCCACTTTGGTCCCGTCAGTTGTGGATTATGGCAGCCCTGAGCTGAACCAGTCGAGGCGACATGGCGTCGTCTCGTGGTGCGAAAAACATTGCGATCAGAGGACGACGGCTGATTGATAAATGCGCGAAAGTGCCACAATGGACATGAGCCGCTCCACCCTCGCCATAGGCCTAGACACTGCAAACCCTGTGCGCAGGCTCTGCCATCAAGCAGGGGGTATAATTTTTCTCTCTTTCTGGGCCACCTGGGATTGGCACGATGCTGATTTCAGTCCTGCAGAGAATAGTAGATCAAAGTGGTTTGAGCTGGCCATCTCTAAATTGCGTAACCCTTGTCTCGGGAATAATGTCTGCTTTGTGCTTGGCTGATGCGACTGATTGATAAGATCGTTTGAGCCAAGGATCCGGAGACTTCCGGCCAAAACGGCACAGTTCACGCGCACGCCAGAACGGCAGTGGACCGGCTCTGTGGAGACTGATGTGAGCGCCTTCGGTTGAAGAAATTATGTAGAGAGTTTTACATACAAGTACGTCGTCTAGGACAGGCGCCTCTTTGGATATTTTCTTTCCCTGGTTCCTTGTCAGTGCCGCCGTTCAGTATAGCCCTTCGCACTGAAGAACGTGTGATTCGGTCAAGCATACATAGGACCCATCCTCCGCGGTGTCAGTCCCGCTCGGCTATTGAACCGTTTTATTGTTCCACACTCTGGAAAGCAAAATCTCGGAGCTCCCGTACTCTGCTCGCGTTTTTAAAAAGAAGCCTTGTCACGCCTTTTTCACTCAGCTGTTTATTTTCACACTGTCATAAACGCCAAATCAGCAGTCACCATGCCTGAGATAGAAAACATGGCGGATACTGAGGCCACAGGCCACAGAGATGAGTACGAGGCTCCTGAGAAGCCCGTTGATCAGCGACTGGAAGAGGATGCTCAAGATGGTGTCCGTGTCATGGAGGCCATGACCCTTTCCTGGTCCAAGACGTCGCTGGCGCTGGTTTACTTCTGGTATGTTGAGAGCCGCATCTATAATGACTTGCTTTCCTTACGTTTTACTCTAATACAAAAATTAGCATGTGGCTACTCTACTTTACCAGAGCCATGATTGGAGATATTTTCGGCGGGTTGATGCCCTACATTACCAGCAACTTCCAAAGCCATTCCTTGATGCCCGTGGTCGACACGGTTGTCAGCATCATGTCGGCTGCAACGTTTATGCCCGTTGCCAAGATTCTGAATCTCTGGGATCGAACCTATGGCTTTGGTGCCATGATGGCTCTTTCCGTCCTGGGCCTTATTATGATGGCCGCCTGCAACGACTTCCAGACGTATGCTGCTGCAAATGTATGTGTGACCCCCAGTGCTCCGGCGAACTCGTGTCATTAACATGTCGAAATAATAGGTTCTCTACAATGTCGGTTATACCGGAATGATTTTCGCCGTCGATATCATGACTGCCGACACTTCAACACTGAAGATGCGTGCACTGGCTTTCGCTCTTACTTCGTCACCATACATCATCACCGCCTTTGGAGGCTCCAAGGCAGCCGAAACTCTTGTCACCACCTCGGATGGCAAATACACCACAAAGATGCGTTGGGGGGTAGGTGCATGGGCGATTGTTTTGCCAGTCGTTTCGATTCCGATGATTATTATCCTGCAAAAAGCCAAGCGCCACGCAAAGGAGACCGGGTTGCTCGTCGAGACGAAGAGCAACCGGACTTGGGCAGAGAGCGTAAAATACCATGCAATTCAGTTTGACGGTAAGCCCATTAATATCACCCTATTTCATCTATACTGTCGGTTTTCTAACGTGCGTCAGTCGTTGGTATTTTCCTTCTGATTGCCAGCTTCGTCCTCATGCTTCTGCCCCTCACCCTTGCTGCCTCGTCTGAGCAGCAGTGGAGAACCGCTCACATTATTGCTATGCTGGTCGTCGGTTTTGTCCTACTGATTGCCTTTGCTGCTTGGGAAAAGTTTGGCGCCACGGCTCCCTTTGTTCCTTGGAAGATGTTGCGTTCGCGCACCGTCATGGGCGCCTCGCTGCTCGGCGCCACCTACCAGATCGCCTACTACTGCTGGAACATTTACTTCACGTCGTACCTGCAGGTTGTCTATGATACTTCCGTTGCGGAGGCAGGATACATCAACAGCACGTTCCAGGTTGTTTCTGGCGTTGAGCTACTGATTGTTGGCTTCTTGATCCGATGGTCCGGCCGCTACAAGTGGGTGCTCATGTGGGGTGTGCCTCTCTTCATTCTGGGTATTGGCCTGATGATTTACTTCCGTATGCCAAACCGCGGCATTGGCTTTATTGTCATGTGCCAGATTTTTACTTCACTCGGCGGCGGTGTCATCATTGGCGGCCAACAGGTTGCAGTTGCGGCTACCGTCAGCCATGACGAGGTTGCGGCCGCCATGGCAGTTCTGTCTTTTATCAGCACCATTGGCGGTGCTATCGGAAACAGCATTTCTGGTGCCATCTGGACCAACACGTTCCCCGGCAAGTTGCAGAAGTTCTTGCCGGAGAGCGTTCAGGACCAGTGGCAGTCCATTTACGACGACATTGACATGCAGCTCAGCTTCCCAGTCGGATCTCCGGAGCGCGACGCTATTATCAAGACATATGCAAGCACACAGAAGCTGATGCTGATTGCCGGAACTTGCATCATGGCTCTGGCCCTTGGGTGGATGATGATGGTGAAGAATGTCAACCTCAAGAAGAATAACCAGGTCAAGGGCATTGTACTGTAAAATAGCTGGCATGGCTGTCGCGTCCATGAATTAATCCAAACAAAATCGTACTTAATGCTTTGACCGGTAGTGTGCATTTTGATTCACGCGACTTGTACGGAGTAAACCCAGACTTGTTAGCGTACACAGAGTAGCATTTGCCGGTCTTCTAGAACGGCGTACAGCCTTGGCCACACAGGTAGTGTCGCAACGTCACCACCTCTCCGCCTTGTAGCAGGTACTTCCAGTGCAGCTTGGGTCGGTAGAGATGGCCGTCGACAATCTTAGCCATTTGCTAGCAAGATATACCTGCTGGCCGCTCACAATGAAGTGAGGCAGCGTGTACACAAATTCATCACTGTGGCAGAGAATTGGCTGCGTCTACGGCAGCTGCCCTATGCTGCATCCCGGTGTGCGGTCTGCTGTACGGCAAGGTTGCGCAGCTGCGCCGGTGACTCGTCATCAGTGCCGCATTTCGCCTCCACAGCCTCCAAATTTAAGCGCGGCGCACTTGTACCAGCTACTTGCCACCGCGCCCGCTTGCCGCACCAGACGGCGGTAGCGGCCGTACCAGCCTCCGCCGAAAGGCTACTCGCACTAGCGCCGCAGCTACCTCACCAGCGCACTAGGTACTCGCTTCTGGGAGCCCCACGAGTCACGACCGCAATCGTCAGCAATCCTGCCATCCTCCCCTCCCGACCAAACCGCACATTGCATGTCCTCTTGCGACCCGAGTTCAACTCTACCACTACCATCGAGATAGGACAGCCAGGCCAGCACAGCTGTACCCGTCATCCACCAGCGCCAACCGATCAGACGCACCCTGAGGGCACTGTACCCGGCGACACCTTTTGCGACGTTCAACTGAGGAGGCTCGGCTTAGCATCGGCGAAGTGGTGACGACTCGTGTTGCACCACGCAGACCACCGCAACCGCATCGCAACGAAGCACCCTACCCATTGCTAAATAGTCTTCTGCGGAAGCGCCAACACCGCCCATCATGTCGAAGGTGATGCGAAGCGTCAAGAATGTGACCAAAGGGTATTCCAGCACCCAGGTCAAGGTCAGAGAAGGTTCGCCGCCGCCCAGCCTCGTGCTCGCCCCCCCGTCCCGCCCGCCGCCGCAGCTAACAGTGTTGAAAACAGCAACGAGCAATGATCCTTGGGGCCCTACCGGTACGCAGATGAGCGAGATTGCTCAGATGACGTTTAACACGTACGTGCAAACCATTCCCGCCGGTGTCGTCTTCCATTGCCCCCGCACGACAAATTGAGGCGGGGCTGTGCTAACTGCGCCAACAGTTCGACCGAGTTCTACGATATCATGGACATGCTTGACAAGAGACTGAATGACAAGGGAAAGAATTGGCGACACGTCCTCAAGGCCCTCAAAGTACTAGACTACTGCTTGCACGAGGGTTCAGAGCTCGTCGTGACCTGGGCTCGCCAGAGCATCTACATTATCAAGACCCTCCGGGAGTTCCAGTACATTGACGAAGATGGCCGCGATGTCGGCCAGAATGGTATGTGTCTCTGCCTGAATTGCCTCATTGCGCTCCGCTAACGTCGTCGAACAGTGCGTGTGGCTGCCAAGGAGCTCACATCTCTCATTCTCGACGAAGAGCGACTCCGTGCCGAGCGATCCGACCGCAAATCGTGGAAATCTAGAGTTACTGGTCTTGAGGAACATGCGCCGCCGCACATTGCAGGCGAGGGCTTCAGCTCTGGAAATCAGCGACGCCAAAACAGAAGGACCCAGCCCAACGATGAGGAGGATGCCGAATACCGCCTGGCGTTGGAGGCTAGCAAGTACCAAGAGGAGGAGGACCGAAAGAACAGGGAAAGCCGACACAATGTCGAGGGCGACGATGACTTGGCCAAAGCTATCAAGCTCAGCGAAGAGGAAGAACAGCGACGGCGCCGTGAGCTAGAGGAGAGCAATGCGAATGCCTTGTTTGGCGAGGAGACGCCACAGGCCAGCCAGCCCCAGCCGACCGGTTTCAACCAAGGATACCAGCAGGGCAACCAGGTCGACTTCTTCGCCAACCCCGTGGAACAGAACCCAATGCAAAACCAGCAGACTGGCTTCATGCAAAACGCCTACACTGGATTCCAGCCGAATCAGACCGGATACCCCAACTACCAGGGCTTCGGAATGCAGCAGACCGGCATGGGCCAGGATCCTTACGGCCAGCAGCCCATGGCCCAGTTCCAGCAACAGCAGCCTACGGGATACAACCCTTATGCCATGCAGCAGAACCAGCCTCAGGGCATGCAGTCCCCGGAGCCAGCGCCTCAGCCCGGCAGCAACAACCCTTGGGCTACAAACCAATCTCAGCAGCAACAGGCCATGAAGCCAACACCCACAGGATCCAACAACCCATTCGCTCAATTTAACCGACCTCAGGCTTCTCAGCCCATGACAAACCTCTCCGCCCTCCCCGAACAAAAGACTTTGAACAATTTCAACCAGCAGCAACAGCAGCAGCAGATGCCGCAGCAAATGCCGCAACAATTCAACCCCCAGCAACAGCAGCAAGCCCTCAACCAGCCCAGAAAGGAAATGAACGAACACGAGACCCGACTCAATGCCCTCCTTGCGACCGGCGATGGCATGGACACTTACGGAAACACTGGAGACATGCGTATCCCTGCGCAGCATACAGCACCCGGCATGTTCATGAACAGCGCCGGATCTGGTGCTGCTCGCCTTCAGGCTGACGCTACTGGAAATAACCCATTCATGCGCCAGCAGTTTACGGGCATGCCGAGTGTAAGCTACGGCGGCCAGTCTGGCATGAATGGTCAGCCAGGCATGAATGGTCAGCCTAATAACAACCCATTTGGCGCACAGCAGCCCCAGCGCCAAGGGCAGAATCCTGGACAGGATCTTATCCAATTCTAACATCAGGGTATTTTCGTTACCAAACTTGACCAAGTCTATATGGCGTCTCATACCTGATATGACATTGGCCAAGGCTCTATACCTATTACGAAATAGTACAACCCCGTTCTCCGACTTCATATCTCGTACCGCAAGTATATACTCGAGATTCCCTCTTGTCAGACTTTCGGATCGATGGTGGAATTGGATGCGTCAGTCCAAAGATGAAATTTGGGCCTCGGCGGGGGCCATCTTGGTGACGTTATTTTCTTTGTCTACGTTTCGCTATGATGGTTCGTTTATAGGCTGAATTTGCCTGGGAGGAAAGTGGTTACTTTTTCGCTGCCCTGACGCACAGCATTAGGGACTTGGTGCAGAATATTTCGTTGTGTTGGTTGTTGCTTGTTATGTTTGTATTTCTTCTGCTCTAGACAGCGCGTCTTCCGCCTTTAAGTATTAGATCTGAGTCCGTTTTGATCTACCATGTTTGGAACTGTTTGCCTATCCTTCGTACGCATCGCTTTGATAATTTCACTAGAACAAAAAATGACAAATACCCAATCCATTACAATTCTTAGCCACCCTTGTACTACCTCTTTTCCTTCGCATGCAACCAACTCCAAACAGCCCGAACACCCAGATTAAGTGGGCTAGTAACACCTCCAGCCGCGAATCGGAGGTTGATGCAGATGTCTCAATCTGCTAAAAGACAAGCTCAGCTTCGATAAAGCGAGTCGACGCCAGGATCGACGTTTGCTGTCTCGGTTTGTGTTTGCAGAACAGCGCAGTAGAGTGGTAGTGGCGTAAGGTTTTGAGAAGAGTCTCTACAGCCATTGATAAACTCTGCGTAGAGTTGCCGGTGCTTTAACCAGCCTCTTCCATCATCTGAATAAACTCGTCCAGGTTCACGCCGCCTTTGCCTTCGTGATCGAGGTGGTCAATCATACTGAGAATCTCTTCATCCGTCAAATTGCGATCTTCCTTGATATCCTGCGCCAGATGTCGCATATCTTCTACCGATATTATGCCGTCCTGGTCGTAGTCGAACATGTTGAAGACCTTGGCGGCTTCTTCGCGAGGGTCGCGACTAGCGATGAGCTTTGAGGCGCATAGCCTGAACTGATCGAGGTACATGTGAAGACGGTTGACGGGGCAGCTTTGCTGGTCCTGCCAGTCGGGCGGTACCGTGCCGTAGGCCTCGAGCTCGCGAAAGTACTCGGGTTTCGACAGGTCGAAGCCGAGCGCGGCTACTGAATGTCGAAACTCGTAGCTATTGAGGTGGCCCTTTTTCTTCATGTCCATCAGGTCGAACTGTATGACGCAATTTAGTGTTAGCTAGAGGCTCAATTTTCCTTGACAGGTCCAGAGAAGGTACTGACCACTTCGTCTATGTGCTCGCGGTCTTCCTCGGGGATGGCTGCATATTCCTCGTTCGATGACACTTGCGGCGGCGGGGGAGGTTGCCGTTGTCGCTGGTTCTGACTCGATCCAGCGCCGGCAAGCGAACGCAGGGGAAATGGTCGTGGTGTAGATTGTGAATTCATATTTTGTAGTGCGAGGATGTCCGCCAGCGAAGCATCCAAAGGAGAGAGGGCCAAGGATGTTGGTCGGCGAGTGTATGGTACGCGAAAGGCCTTAGCAATTGAAGCAAAAAGAACTTCGCGTTGAAAGCCACACAGAAAGTAAGAACAGCTATAGAAGAGGAGTCATCAGTGGTGACGTATCACCTCGACGTGGTAGAGGAGCAGAGGGTTCTGTTGACGTTTTAATGCTATGGGCTCAAAGATGGGCGGAATACCTACGAGTAGCTCGACGCCAGGCGGCCGGGGACACTTTGCGACGCGACCCGGAACTGAGACGCGCGCCGCGATTTTGCCAGTGGCCCGGCCTGCCCACCGCCCCAAAAAATGCCTTGCTGAGCAATAGCTACTTTAGCGCCTTGTACCTCCTAGGCAACCCCCAGGCACCAGGTCACCTGGCCCAAAGTACCTCAATTGGGGGCTCTCATTGGTGGTGGTTAGTCAGCCGGAGCTCTGCCGGCCAATGGGAGCAAAATTTTGGGCTGAGGCAGCAACCCGTGTGCTGCCCAAGAGCCGCAGCTCCCCTGCGCCGTCGCGAAAAAGAATGGCCTGAAGAGTCTTGCTGCGAACCCGACCTCATCCCTCAAGCTCTCCAAGAGTGCCTGTGCAGTATCCAGCTCGAGGTGAAATAGGGCGCGCCACCCAACTCGCCTCTTGTGTCTCCGGCCCTGCATTTTACTCTTCCTCTCTTTTTTTCTTTTAGTTATCATCTCCTTCCTTTTCATCAGACTACGATCTCGTCGTCTCCTATTTGGCGTCCCAGCCACGTCAAAGGAGCTTTGGATTCTTCGCCTGCCTATCCGTCTTCGGTCGCGATATTATCACGCCACCGGGAATAGCATCCGCGAAAATTATAGTCCACCAAGCTTGATTATCCATTCGAGCTTGAAACGGTTTTTCTTGCCGGATGAAAGCTTCGCGACGCATCGTGAGCTAACAACACAGTCTCGTGTCGTCTTCGCCACCGACCGTCACCTTCTGCGTCCCCTTCAACGAGAAGGAACGCGACAAACCTAGCAAAACACCGACCCCATAGCCGACGGCCTACACGATGTCGTTTGGCGGCGGCGGTTTTGGAGGCTTCGGCCAGAACAATAACAACAACACCAACCAATCCTCGGGCTTTGGTGGTTTCGGCGCAGGTAACACCAATACCAACACAGGTATGTATCTCAGCTTCGCGGCGCAACTCTCAACGGCTACTAACGTGTCTTAGGATTTGGGGCGTCGAACAACACTGGATTTGGCTCCAACACCGGCGGCGGTATGTTTGGACAAAATACCAATACCAATACGGCAAGCAGTGGCTTCGGCTCTGGAGGAGGTAAGTGCAATTCATTTAGCGTGCTAGCCTATGGGTCTGCCACGCATGACGCCAGTCTGCGAAAACTGATTAACCCTTTTCTAGGTGGCTTTGGATCGAACACCGGCGGCGGCTTCGGCAGCAAACCAGCGTTCGGCGCACCTGCTTCGACGACGGGAGGTGGCATGTTCGGCGGTGCCAATACCAACACAACTTCCTCGGGCTTTGGTGGGTTTGGATCCAGCAATACCAACACGTCATCGCCATTTGGCGGTGCGACGAACACGACCAGCGGTGGAGGCCTCTTTGGCGGCAATAAGACTGGATTTGGCGCATCGACGAGCAACACAGGGTCCTCCCTCTTCGGTGGTGGCGGTGCCAACACAAATACTACCGGCGGATTTGGATCCAGCAGTGGATTTGGTGCTTCGAACACCGGAATGGGTGCTGCTGGAGATGCTCCTGGTACCGCCGTGGCACCGTTCCAAGCATGGACCGAGAAGGAAGCAAACTCTACGGTGACGAATGCCTTCCAAAACATCCTGTTTCAAGAACCATACAAGAAGTTTTCCGGCGAAGAGCTGAGACTTGCAGACTATACGCAGGGACGACGCCACGGAAATGCCGGCGGCGGCGCTGGTGCCTTTGGCGTTAGCTCTGGCTTCGGAGGAGGTTTTGGCGCCAACAACCAACAGCAGCAGCAACAGCAAACCACAACTGGGTTTGGCGGCGCGGCAACCAATACTGGCGGTGGCCTATTTGGCGCAAACAACAACACCAATACCACAACAGGTACCGGATTTGGCCAGACGGGCAATACCGGGTTCGGCGCCAACACCAACACTACTGGCGGGGGCTTGTTCGGCCAGAATAAGCCTGCTGGAGGAGGACTTTTTGGGGGTGGCAACAATACACAAACACAGCAGACTACTGGGGGTGGTATGTTTGGTTCTGGCAACACAGGATTCGGTAGCAATACCGGCACGACTGGCGGTTTCGGGTCATCGACAACAAACACCGGCGGCGGAGGACTCTTTGGTGGCAACAACCAGAACAAGCCAGCAGGAACCGGCTTTGGTTTCGGAAACACCAACACGACGAACACGACTTCCGGCTTTGGCGGTGCGTCGAACACCGGTTTCGGTGCCAACACGAACACTGGCACCGGTGGTGGCCTTTTCGGAAACACTGGCAACACGCAGCAAGCCAGTGGCACCGGCGGCGGTCTCTTTGGCAGCCAACAGCCGCAGCAACAGCAGTCTACCACGTCTGGGTTCGGCGGGTTTGGCCAGCAAAACAATCAGAACCAGACCCAGCAGAGCGGAGGCGGCCTATTTGGAAACCAGGCCGCGAAGCCAGCCACAGGCGGCGGGCTCTTCGGCTCAAGCACTACCACGGCAAACACTGGTGGAGGGCTTTTCGGCGGCGCCAACACCACTCAGCAGGCTACGTCCGGGTTTGGTGGGGGTGCCAGCACGGGCGGTGGCTTGTTTGGCGCGGCGAAGCCTGCCACGGGCACTGGGTTGTTCGGTGGCAGCACAAATGCGCAGTCTGGAAGCACCGGAGGAGGTCTCTTTGGTGGTCTAGGCTCCAATAACCAGCAACAGCAGCAGCAAAACACTGGCGGCGGCTTATTTGGCAGTGCAAACGCCAACCAACAAAAGCCGGGCGGCCTTTTTGGCAGCTCAACACAGGCTACTGGCACCGGTATGTTCGGTTCGCAGAACCAGCAAAACCAAGGATCCTCATTATTTGGTGGTGCCGGCCAGCAGCAGAATCAGCAAGGCGGTGGACTTGGAGGATCGCTACTCGGCAACTCTCAACAAAATGCCAGCATGCCACAGGGCCTGACGGCAAACTTGAACGACGTCTCTGCCTACGGCACCCCAGCACTTTTCGCGGGGTTGAGCGGCAATGAAACCCCCAACCCGGGACCTCTGGCCACCCCACTGAACGGCAATTCCAAGCCTCGCAAGAGCTCCATCCTTCCCATGTATAAGCTGGCACCGGCCTCAGCCTCGCGCTTCGCCACCCCTCAAAAGCGAGGCTTCGGCTTCTCGTACAGCAGCTACGGCACTCCTGGAGGCAGTCCCGCTAGTATCTCGAGCACTCCTGGTGGGCTTGGACGCAGCTTACTTGGTTCTAGCGGCAGCTTGAGCAAGAGCATGTCCACGAACAACTTGAGAAGACAGTTCAACACCGAAGATAGCATTCTCGCGCCTGGAGCTTTCTCTTCAAGCTCCAACACACGGTGGTATGGAAGCACTGGATCCAAGAAGCTGATTATCAACCGGGAAATCAGAAGCGACCTCTTCACTACGCCCCAGAAGGACCGACAGGATGGCGAGAATGGAACTGGTCGAAAGCTGAACAAGCGCGTCAGCTTTGACACGAGCAATGTCGACAGTGACGAAACGACGACACCCATCAGAGCGCTACCCGCAGCTGAGGATAGCCCCTCTACTCAGGCTGAGGACACGCCTCGCCAGAACAAGTCGGCTAGCTCCAATGGCAGCAAGACCCCTGAAGTTGATCAGCCAACTGGCAAGGAACTGGCAATTGTGCAAGAGGAAGACAACAGCCAGCCTGCAGAATCATACCCCACCACCGGATTTGATAACGCTCCAGGACAGTATTGGATGCAGCCCAGCAAGGATGAGCTTCAGAGCATGAACAGGATCCAGCGACAGAAGATCGATGGCTTCACTGTGGGCCGTGACAATGTTGGTTACATCAAGTTCAAGGTCCCTGTCGACATCAGCGCAATCGACCTCGACGACATTTGCGGAGGCATCATTCAATTAGAGCCACGATCTGCTACTGTCTACCCCATTGCTGCCAAGAAACCTCCTGTTGGCAAGGGCCTAAACGTTCCGTCCAGGATCTCGCTTGAGCAATCTTGGCCACGTGGTGGTCGTGACAAGAGAGTCACCAGTGATCCTAAGCGTTTCAACAAGCATATTGAACGACTCAAGCGTATTACGGATACGACTTTTGAAACCTACGACAAGGACTCTGGTGTCTGGACGTTCTCCGTCGAGCACTTCACAACTTACGGTCTCGACGATTCTGACGAAGAAACCGACGCAGAAATGGAGGGCAACACCGCATCACAAATCCCCGAGGATGATGAAATGGGCTTGGGCGAGGAGGCTGAAATGCTTGCTGAGGATGATACCTTCAACTTCCAGCACAGAAGCGGATTGCCTGGAGCTTTTGATGCCCAGGATGAGCTGCTTGCACCCCAGCAGAAGTCTTTTTTAGGGGTTAGCTCCGCGGATTCTGCGCCCGCCGATGTCAGGCTGTCACTAGAGGACCATGGCATCGATGAAGAGGGCGACGAATATGACTTGTCCGAGGATGAAGACATGGCGAGGTCTTTGGTCGGACAGCATCACGCCGCGGAGCTTGAAGAAGCCTCGTCGGAGGGTGGTCAGGATATCAAGCGAGAGACTCCTGGCGGCATCCTCAGAGCCAGAATGAGAGCAGTGAAGGACTCTGCCGGTCCGGTCAGGCTCGAAGTGGCCGATGGAGATGATTGGGCGGAAATGCTTCGCAAGACAGTGAGCCCAATCAAGCGAGACCGACAGCTGCTACGGGAGCTAAATGAATCTCCTTCTAGGAGGACTGGAAATGACACCGATCTTGCCAACGAAGATGATCTCGGCAAGTCTTCTGTCTGGGGCAGACGGAGCGTCGCCCGGCCAGACAAGACTGACGCGTTTGCGGCCAGTACAATGGGCCAGGATAAGAGTCGTGGGTTTGCCACGAGTATCGACTTGATGAATTCTTTGTTTGAGAAGCCCAAGCCTACGCGGGAGAATCTTCGCGCATCTCAGTCTGCAAAGGGATTTCCTAAGGTCGGTACCCTTTTTGTTTCTTGAATTTGTTGCCTAACGGACCATCACTTTGCGAGAGCCCAATTTGTATCTAGCTTACCATATGAATCAATGCTAAATTTTCTTTTCCTCCATCAGTGGCCATATCAACGACAAGACAAAGCTCTCGCTGACGACAGCGACCGTGCATTCCATACCGCCCCACGAGCTACCTGGGGTCCAGATGAAACCTTGGTTGTAACAAGACCTTTGGACTCTGTACAGTCTCGGCCGAACCCACGAGACTTGTCTGATATTATTACTTTTCAGAGGTCTGGTATTCAGACGGACTCGCAGGATCTTCGACTAGCCAAGTTTTCCACTCAGGTTCGTGCCCAGTTCTCACAATGTTAATATGTAAACTGACACTCGACAGTCATCGAAGAAATATCTGCGTTCCCAGGACAAATTGACAGATATTCGCCTGGTTGAAGGTGTGCCGTTTGCCACCGTTCGCTCCGCATGTCTGAAGGAACTATTTCACCATCAAGACATGAATGATGCATCGAGTATCCACGAAAAACGCGTGTGGGAACTTGCCAGCATTTTGTTTGATGACTTAAAGACCCCCGGGTCAAAGTCATCGGAGCAGGTGGCTCGGAAGAAGCTTCTTTCAGAGTTTTGGACCGACCTAGTCGATCAAGCCTCGTCTACTGCTATTGGCTTGGCTGGCTCCAGCGAAGAAAAGGCCGTGGCTTGCCTGGCGGGCCACCGAATCACCGATGCCTGTAAGCATTTGCTCGACGGCAAGAACTTCCGCATTGGCACACTCGTGTCTCTTATTGGGACGAGCGACTCGGCCAAGAAAGATATGAAAGAGCAGCTCAAGGCTTGGCAAGACTCGAAGATGCTGTCGGAATTCACCGAGGCTATCCGAACCATTTACGAGATGCTTAGTGGCAACGTGTGTGTCTGTGACGGTATGAAGGGTGTACCTGTCGAGGATCGATTGGACTCGTTTGTCATTTCGACCAAGTTTGGACTCGACTGGCGACAATCGTTTGGTTTGCGTCTTTGGTACGCACTGGATACCCAGGATGATGCTAAAACTGCCGTGCAAAAGTTCAAAAGTGATGTCGATCAAGACAGAGAGGTTGTGCCCATGCCCTGGTACGTGGAGCAAGGCCTTACACCTCTGTGGGATGACGCAGGCTCGAGTCAGAGACAAGACTTGCTCTGGGGACTCTTGCAACTCTATGCCGACAACGATGCCGATCTCGAAGCCATTCTCCGCCCAGAAAACTCGCAACTTTCGCCTCTGGACGTGCGTGTATGCTGGCAACTGGGACAGGCCCTTGTGTCTACTGGTAAAGTCTCATATGGCCATAACGAGGCCGTCAAGATGGACGCGGTTACTGTGGCATATGCAGCCCAGCTTACCAGTGCAGGTGACTGGCTGGAGGCCATCTTCGTCTTGCTGCACCTTCGTGACAAGTCTGCGCGCAAGCAAGCGATCCAGGAGCAAATCTGCCGCCACGCCGGATTGATTGGTCCTGACAATGGCCCTAACTTTACCATTTTGACGGAGAAGCTGCTTATCCCTGCCGACTGGCTCTGGGAAGCGCTGGCTCTGTACATGAGAAGCGTGAAGAAGGACGCCTCGGCAGAAGTGCAGTGTCTACTGCGCGCCAGCTCTTTCGAGGAGGCTCACCGAGTATTGGTCAACCAGGTCGCACCGCAGATGGTCATCGAGCGCAATTATGCAGGCCTCTCGGCATTGATATCTCAGTTTCAGGGGCATCAGGATACCATGGCCCAGTGGTCTATGGGAGGCGAGATATACAGCCACTTCCTGCAGCTTGTGCAGCATCGGAGCAAGAATGAGAGCATTCCTTCTGCACTTCTGGAAAGACTACTGGCCGGCTTGAATGCCATGAGCGAAAACAGTTCAGACAAGGAAATTGTACGGTATGCTGCAGTTGCAGACATGGCCGACGAGACGGCGAGGGAGATTTTGAAGATGGCTCAAAAGAAACAGGTGTGTAGTATTTCTGGCAATTCACCCCTTGGATACATTTGGACTGACAAGGATGAGCAACAGGATATGGAACTGCGGTCACGGATCTTGCATCTGCCGCTGACACAAGATCGATTGCTAGCCTATTCGTTGGATTTGGGTCTGGACAGGTACCGTGAAGTGATGACGCATTAGGAGAGGCGGCAGAGAAGAAGTAACGGTTAGGATGATTTCCTGGTTGCCGCGTGTACGTGATTGAAGGCCACGGAGTATGTAACAAAAGGTTGGATCGGATAGCTTCTTGGTGCTTTTTCTGGAGCAAAGGAAGTTTGGGCCGAATTGAGTTGTTAGGGAGAAAGAAAAAGAGAGCAAGATTTACCTAGATAGATATTTTCGGACGGAGTAATTAATTCGTCCTGGTTTTGCAAGCAATTCGCTTTTGTAGATCTACATATACTGTGATGTGTAAAGTTCATTGGCGTCGGTTTTATGTCACTGATAAACCTCCAAAAGAAGGACAGAACCACAAAATGCTGGCATCTCGTCTTCGCTTCAATAGCCTTCAGCGGAATTACGTTGCCCCGCCACAACCAGGCCGGAATGTCATCGGAACCATGACGGCGGATAGCTACATCTTTCAACATCCAACTGTACCTGATACAGACTTGGGCTCCTGCCACATTTGCACACTGCCATGGCGGCTCAATCGCTCTCGCGGTCAGCCTCACAACTAGCCAAGCCAAACCTGCTGCTCAGCTTCGACGCCTTTGGCACGCTGTTTAGCCCAAAGGACCCCGTCGCGCATCAGTATCTCCAGGAGGCGCGGCAGTTTGGCCTGACTGGCTTTAGCGAAGAGGAGCTCGCGTCGAAGCTCTATGCTGCTTTCAAGGATGAGTCGAAGCTGAACCCCAACTACGGCAAGGCAACGGGTCTGGGCGCCACCAAGTGGTGGACAAATGTAAGCTCTACTCCCGGGCTACAAGTTGAGATTGAAACCGTACTGAACGGATACTGTTACAGATTATTCACAAAACGTTTACTCCTCTCTTACCAAAGGATAAGACGCTGCCGCCAAATCTCGTCCCGCGGCTCATTGAGCGGTTTGGCACCGACGAAGCCTACAGCACGGAACCCTCGCTCGTCTCAACGCTGAAATCGCTGCGGCAGCAACCCACGCCGCAGCAAAAGTACGACAAGATTGTCATTGGCGTAGTCTCAAACTCGGATGATCGCGTACCGGGCATTCTCTCCTCGTTTGGACTCAAGATTAGCCCGCTGCGTCACGGCGCAGCGACGGCAGAGTCAGCAAGGGAGCAGGACCATGATATTGACTTTCACTGCATGTCATACGACGTTGGCGTTGAGAAGCCGGATAGACAAATGTTTCAGTCGGCGGAGTTGATGCTATCTCGAATCATCGCGGCGCGGGAGGGCAAACAGCCGACGGACGCGGAGATGGCGGGATGGCACAAGGTGCATGTTGGCGATGAGATGGGCAAGGACGTTGTTGGGGCGAAGGAAGCTGGGTGGGATTCTGTGCTTCTTGATGTCAATGGAGAGAATTCTGATGCTGTGGACTTGGGTGCTCGTGCACAGGAGGATCTACGAGATGTATTTGGAGGGAGGGATGTTGTCCGGGTCCGTTCAATAGCCGAGTTGGCAGCGTGGCTTATGGGGAAGGGGACGTGAATTGAAGCAAAAGGACTTTTGCATAGAAATATAGTTGCTGGCATATGCACTTACACCCAAATGAATAAAGATATATGAATGAATATCCCGTGGCGTCGTGAATATGGTGCCGGCAAAGTCACGCTCAAGTTCACAGTGGTGTGCAGCCACGGCTTTTCAGCTCCTGTCGAGACTGCAACTTACATGCACCGCGTACTTCATAAAAACAATTCCACTTCCACAATTCTAGATGTTTAGTAAATTAACATTCCTCACTCAACCCCAATTCAACATCATTATGACAGACACAGACACGCCAACTCGCAGACCACTAACTGGCTCATGCCATTGCGGCTTCGTCCGTTACATCCTCTTGCTCACTCTTCCCAACCCCTTCTCCGAATCCAACCCGCCCGGTGCCTCTGACCAATGCTTCTTCCGCTGTAACTGCACAACCTGCCACAAGTCAGGCGCGCTGCACATCAAGCCCGGCAACATCACAGATTTTATGCTGCTCTCGCCGCTCGACCCTTTTACCGAAATGGGCGACTACCTGACCAACGACGCCGAGATTCACTTCTTCTTTTGCAAGGTTTGCGGTGTACGGTGCTTCAGCTTGTATGGCAACTCGGAAACGGCAGAGGTTGACCTGGCGGAGCTTGGTGTTGCTGGTTATGAAGCTGGCAAGCTGACTCGGGTGTGGCGAGCGACGGGCGGCGTGGCGGGTACGCGGGTGCTGGCGAATGCGCTTACTATTGACGCTGGGCAAGAGGGTCTGGGATTTGATTTGAGGGTGTTGACGGAGAAGAAACAGGTGAAGTATGTGGATACGCTGCCGGAGAAGGTAGAGGATTCCTTGCCTGGGAGATGGGACAGGCCGCATCACGGCGGTTGCTATTAGGCAGTGCAACCGATTTGCGCATCTCAACTGTTCTGGTATAACAATCTGTCAATTTATTCAAGAAACTGTCCAGTTTTCTAATTAAATAGCTGAAACAAAAAAGCAGTTTGTATTGTTTGCCAAAAAAAAAATCCAATGAAAGACTATAGGACTTTGCTCCCGGCAGGACTTGAACCTGCGGCCTCCGCATCACCAACACTCGCTGTGGGATAGCTGTATTAGTACGAAGCTCTAACCAACTGAGCTACGGAAGCGTATAGGTCTCACGACGGCTTCAATTGTCTTATCTGCAGAAGCGGCAGAAAATAGATGCCGCTGTTGTGTTTGAACATGTGTACTGCGTGTAACGCGGCTGGTGGTGTAACTTGACTGGTGCAAAGTTCTAGAGATTTTGTGTGTGCATGGCGGTACGTACCTGGCGACTACAAACGTCAAGCTGGATTTTGGCAGTCAATATCTACATGGGCTCACGCGAAAACAACGGTATACTTCAAACTGGGCGACAGAATCGTATTATCAGCACAGTTAGCATTTATAAGAGTATTTAACTATATTAAACTTTTTTAATAGTTATCAAAATACCATACTGGATTGAGCGGACTGTGTTGTAGCGTGCAATCTGCTTAACGAAATTTCTAACGGAGACGTTCTATCGTTCATACGTTCAGCATTTACATTCTTTGCATGTTTCATATAGAGTGCACTTGCCATGCAGTTAAAATGTAAATTCGCCTTCCTCATAAAGAAACGCATGTTACAGGTCTTGAAAGTAATCTAGGGCGTGGCATGCGGCCTTGGAGACAACCTTGGTTGGCATGGAGCGAGCCGAGTACCAAATCTCCACCGCATCTCTCAACACCAACCTCAAACATCTCACCTCTGCCATCCACAGACACCCAATCCCATCCTCACCAGCAAATGGCCCAACCCAAAAACTGGCCCAGCACCCTCCCCTACCTAAAATCCCCCCTCCACGCAAAAGACCTCTCCGCAACACACCTCTCCTTCCTCCGCAGCCGCCCAACAACAACAACAACCACAACCACAACCTCCGCCGCCGACGACTCCATCCCCATAATCCGCACCGCGCAGACACCCTCCCCAAACAGCACCCTAGTCAAGATCCAGCCCATCCGCAACCCATCCCACCCAGCCCACAACCAAGCCGGCCTCTTTGCCGCGCAGGACCTCCCCGCGGGGAGCTTTGTGCTCGCGTACCTGGGCCGCGTGCACACGAGCGCCAGCACGGATCCGGCATCAGACTACGACATTTGGCTGGACCACGAGGCTGATGTTGCGGTGGACGCCGCGAGGCAAGGAAACGAGGCGCGGTTCGTCAATGACTTTCGCGGCGTCGCGGAGAGGGCTAATGCCGAGTTTCGAACGGTGTGGTGTGAGCGCTGGGGACAGCTGTGTGTGGGCGTTTGGGTTATAGGTGGAGGAGGGAAGAAGAAGGGTGGCGGTGTTGCGGGTGGTGGCGGGATTAAAAAGGGTGAAGAGATTCTTGTTAGTTATGGAAAGGGCTTTTGGGATGGGAGAAAGCAAGAGTCGCAGTCATGATGGTTGGGTATACATGTGTAGTTTGGGATCTTTTCTTGGCGTTTGATATCTTTGGCACAAGCATATTTCACAGACGGATAGGTACAAAAGGTTACGAGCAGCGCTCTACAGAGCAATTAATTGCTATAAAGGAAAACTTTCAATGAATGGCAGTAAAAAGACAACCCAATAAAAACGCCCAAGTGCCCATGGTATCATCAAGCAGCTAGAGGATAACCGTCCTCTGCCACAGTAAAGGTCCCGCCAAAAACGCCAAAAAGATAAAAGCAAAAGCTGCCATGTACAAATAAGCAGCATCCCATATGTCGGAAATGTTCCAACTCTTCCAATACTAATACACTAAAATCAAATATAATCACGGTGAAGATGAACCGGAGCTGCCGCCCACGCTGCTGCGGCGCTCTTCCGGCGCCTCGGCCACGTTCTCCTTGTCATTTTCTTGGCCCTCCTTCTCCTTTGTCGGATTGGTCAGACGAAGCTTCTCGTCGAGAAGTGTGACGAGTCGCTCCGAATATTGGTCCAGCAAACCGCTGAGAACCGTCTCATTCATGGCCTTGCTCCGGATCGCTCGATCTCCTAGAGCAGCAGCAGTCAAGCGAAGCTCTTGGTCCAATTCGGTAAGACTGTCGGCTGTAATCGGCTCTGCTGAAGAGAGCTTCCGGCGATACGCTCGCAATGTGCGGCACGCTTGCTCCGTAGCGGAGTTTAGAGTGTTCAAGCCTCGCAAGTTGGAACTGGATGCCTTCTTGCGTGCAGCAGTCCCCAGAGCCGGCATCGAGGGTCGTCGGTCAAGGCGCGACTTGGGACTTGGAGGAGGGCTGCTTGGACTTCCCTCTGAAGGTCGCCGACGAGATGGCGTGTCTTCGACAATTGTGCTGTTGCTGGGACTCGTAGGGAGAGTTCCCGTTGGAGTTTTCAGGTTACCGGTACTCGCACTCAGGTTAAAGCGAGATGTCCGGCGTTGCAATGACCGACTCGGTGAGCGCTGCCTGGGCGTCGCCGCAGGTCGTTGAAACTCGGCAAGTTCCGCCTTGGACAAGACTCGTCGTAGCGTCTGGCGTCCAGCAGTGCCCTCCTTCGCAGGCGATGGGTCCCTACTCATCGATCGCGGTGACGACTCATTAAGGTCAAGGAGCCAGATCATAATAGTCCCGTCAGATCCAACACTGACAATCTTCTTTTGCCCGTCGTCTTCCTCGATCAAGCAGACGCCATTTATGGCCTCTGTATGGCCCCATTCACGGTCAATAAAAGCTCCATTGTTGGCATCATAGAGTCTAATAGACTTATCCGTATTCGACACGCCAAGCAGAAAGTCCAGGTCACGCGGCGGCCAATTGCCAAAATTGAGGCAATCCAGAACTGCCGACTCGACGCCCGACTCGTCGGTGCACTTGAAACAGGACACTTGTTTGCCGGTATAGATGTCAAATTGGAAGACGGATCGGTCAAGCAGAGACACATAGACGCTGCGGCGGTCTGGCCCCATTACCATACTGGTCGGTGATGCCTTGAGGGCAATGACTTTGGAGGGTATGGCGGCCACAGCATCCGGCTCCCCTTCTTTGGTCACTAGGTTATGGATTTGCATGGCTCGATCCAGCGAGCATGTAATGACCTTGCTATCCGATGGTAACAGCACTTGAACCACCCGTGCACTAAATTCCAGAGTTTGGAAGTGTTCAAAAGCTCCAGTCGTCAGCTGATGAAAGAGCTGCGCTGTTCTGTCTCGGCCGCAACTGGCCATAAAGACCTTGTTTGGCGTTTCAACTACACTGACACTCGCACAGTGCATAGCATGCGCCTTTGTGTCCAGCAGGGATTCCTTGGTATCGACGTCAACCACTTTCAACACGCCAAGACGGTCTCCCACCACCAGCTGCTTTCCATTTCGCAATGTTTCAATGCACGTAACTTGGTTGGTGAGTCCTATATCCGCGTCAATTTCGACGCAATCTATTGGGACATCAATCGCCGATTTTACACGCCCGTCGGTACCCCAGAATGATATATTACCGCAACCAGACCATGTTAAAAAGGATGCATCAGGCTTGTTGGGTCGGTGCAGTGGTAAGACCCCGTTGACAGCTTCGCCATGACCAGGAATAGGAACATGGGCAATGGCACCCTGGTCCTGGCCGGGTAAATGGTCAGCAGACCAAACATCGATCGATTGTTTCGCGTCAATCGTGACGAGGTTCTCTTTCAGAAACCCAATGGCGAGGATGCCGGTAGTTGAGACAGTGGTTGAGAGAATACAGTCGGCGTCGCCATCCATCACCATGGATACATCCAGCGTCGCAAAGTTGCCGCTTTTGCCTCCAACGTAGGCAATATTTCCGCGAATTGTAATGGTGGCAATAGAAAAGTCCAAGTTTACGACCTTGGCCAGCTTCATCTGCCTGTCATCGTCGTCCATGATGCACACATCGCCGGCTTCGGTACAGAGCAGCAGACGGTTGCCATCTACAGCTGCGCAGGTAAAGGTCGCTTCCAACAAATTACCGAGCAAAACGTTTCGGCCGGGGAGAGCCTTTTGCCCCGTTGGTGTCGACGGGGCGGAGTCGGTCAACATCCTACTCTTAGTCGGGGAGCTGGGGCCGTCCTCAATTTTCCAAATCTTGACATGCCGGACGCCGAGAGTGATGAGGCTGTTTCCCATCCATGTCATGTGTCGAATGTAGGAAGTGCAGCGGTTCTGCTGGAACAGACGAGTCTGTCCTGTTCTTGGATCGACCTTCCAAATATACAAGAAGCCGTCGTTGGCGGTGCCCAGAGAAGCCAAGTAGCGTGAATCGTCCGACCAGGCTACTGCAGTAACACCAAAGGCGTGCTCACTTATGCAGACCAGAGGCACATCCGAGGAGTTTTCTTGGAGGCTAAAGATGAGCACTCGAGGCGCATAGCCTGTTTCACCAACCGCCAGAAAGCGGTTGTCGCGGCTGATGGCGACACAAGTGGCCGCCTTGATTCTTTCACGGCTCGTCCAGGTACGAGAGCTAGGCGAATCGGCGTTCCAGTCGGATTGGTTGTAGGGGGAGTCTCGCATGGCAGGGGCCGCCCGATTGCGGCTGTCATTGGCCTTTGGCGTTCCCGCCGTAGGTGTGGACGGAGCATGCTGCGAGGTGATAACAGGATACACCGGGGTAGCGGTTGGCCGAGCCCGGTAAAATTTCTGGCTGTAATTGTCGCCGTCGACATCGACGACAACGACGGCGCCGCCAGCGACATAGGCAAACGACGAGTCGACAGCGTCAAAGCCCGTCTGCGAGCGGCAACTGGTACCGACAACCCGGTTCAAGGAGAGCCGGGACTCGTGCTGAGCTCGTCCGCGCATGGGAGATCGAGAGGGTCGGCCGAGAAACGGGGAATTGGACGGTGTAAGCTTCAACCGACTGTTGGATGGAGTAGCGGCCGCCATTTTATATCCATTGACTCGAATAGGAAACAAACAAGAGAGCGAGCAAGGGAGCAGCGCAGCCGCGGACTGGAAAAGCTAGGTTTCGGCGTCGGAGGGGTCTAAAAGGTTTGAGGGAACGTAGTTTCTCAGGAGACGGCACGGGACAAGACGCTTGGTGCCGCAGATTTGTCGAAGGGGGTCGTCGAGAGAAGGAACGGTGTAAGTCAATGTCTTGATTGACGGGACGGCCAAAGCAGGTAAAATTCTAGAGGCTGGTGCATGGTCAGACTCGACGTCTCGTCTCTGGCAAGGCAAAGCAAATAAAAAAGCAAACGGCTGACTTACATCGACAAGAGAAGGTGGTGTGGTGGAGTGAAACAGAAGGAGACAAAGAAGGGACGTCGAGTTGCGTACGAGCAGCACTCGGGCTGCGGTCGACCAAGAATAAACAAACCGAGAAACTGACCAAGGAAACAAGAAATGCGGTCAGGTACAGGCTTACCGAAGGCGAGGTCTCGTGCAGAAGTCCTGCATCAAAACGATGATGCAAGAAACAAAGAGGAGGTGCAAAGAAAACCCCGACCCCAGACTCTTTCTTTTCGGTAGGCAATTCCGCCAGGCAGGGTGCACTCTGTGTTGTGGCAGCTGTCTCGCTTCGCGTGGAGTCTGCGTTTGCGGCCGGGTGACGAGCGCAGAACGAAAAACCCACGCAGCTGCGCTGGGCAACCGACGCGGGACGCGACCCCCGGGAAGCTAGCCGGGAGCTCCTGTGGGCTCTACCTGAATGAGCTGCGCTGTCAGTGGCCGGCACGTCCTTCTGGGGGAGCTGTGGGGCGGCACTCTGCGCCTATGTACCAGACCTGCAGACAGGGCGCTAGCAGCACGATATTGGCTGGCTTGGCCATGGTTGGTTAGCGTCTCTCAGGGGTTTGGCCATTGTTGCTGTCCCTGTTGCCCGGCCACCGCAACTGCGATCGCTGCTTTTTTATTGCTGCATGTTCTGCCACAGCAGCCAATCTCATACGGGCTATGTACTACATATTGTATTAATCCTCTCACATGCCTCGTTCTATGGGTACGTATCTCGAGCATTTCAACAATGCTTCAATTGTGAAATGAGCGCTCGTTGCGGACGCCGTCGCCGCACCGAGCTATCGCCCAGGGTACCCCATGTCCATGCTCAAGCTATCACAGCGGGGAGTTTAATTGCACGGTCCAGGATCCTCTGCACCGCCAACGATCCGATTCGGCATCGGCTCTGGGCCTGGGCCAGCTGCGCAGTCTAGGCGTTGGATTAGCCCAGGGGATGGAAATGAGGATTCGTCATGGAGCCTTGCCTATCCCGTCCCGTAGTACGAGTATTCGCAGCAATCCATATCATGCTCGTTGTACTATGTAAGACGGAGCCGGTTCTCAGGGCAGATGGGTTTCTTCGCAGACACGATGAGCGCCAGGGTAATACGCGTCAATTCGAATTCTCGCGGCGTGATGGATTCAGGACTCTGCATATCAAAATCTGGCACCCCTGCTCCTCGGCAGAGATAGAGGCAATATTGACAAGGAAATGTCATCATGGTGATAAGCCCGCTGGCTAGTGCATGCAAGATCCGGCGCACGAACCAACGGCGCAAGCCATTTTCTGGTGAGACGCGCGCGACGCGATCTGTCGTACGATTACGGGCATGTTTCAATAGGCATCTGCATGGTAAAGGTCGCGGCGGGAGGCAAATCTATTTACGGAGTACGAAGTACAGAACGACAATACTTACCATCTGTCTCCAACACTAACTCACAGGCTTTACGTGAACATTAGAATAAAAAAAGGCAGTATTCTAAGCTAGACAGTAACAAAAAAAACTTCGAAAAATAAAAAAAGAAAGACGGCGCGCCATCTTCTCCTATGCCAGACCAAGGCAAAAAATTCAAAGAGTCTTGGGATGAGAGCCTCATATCAGATTCGAACTGATGCTTTTGGAAGGATTGAAAAGGTACAATCAAAATCCAACGTCGTAACCCCTAGACTAATGAGGCTAAGCTTCGCTCTTAACGCCAATGTCACGTTAATTTGGTATAAGAGCCCCACGCGGCGAATTTTCAGTGTGTGGAGCACAATTGCTGCTACTCCAACTTTTACGTCATAGCCGTCATAGGCGACTTACTGAAAGGCCGCTCCTCCGACAAACAGGACAGTCTCTAGATTGGCGTTGTCTTCACAAGTTGTTACCATCACGAGTCAATCAGGGCAAAGGCTTGTTTTTTTTTAAGTGAAATACATTACTACATAGCAATTAACCGTGAATTCATTAGAAACAATTTCATCCTCCGCCACTGTACATCACTTTTTGCGCAGCGGTATACATTCTTTGCAATTCACTGAAGCATCCTTTCGCTATTTCTCGTTTTACTTTATTTTTGGCTCCGAGTCCGCGCTTAACCAAAGAGGGCGCCTCCCATGCGGATGGCGACCGACTTGGTCTGGACGTAGTTGTCGAGGGCAGCCTCGCCGAGCTCGCGGCCGATACCAGACTCCTTGAAGCCACCGAAGGGCATCTGGTGGTGAAGCATGTTGTAGCCTGTTGCGAATGTGCGGTTAGCATACGCTGAAGCATATGGCGCTGATGAGGGTAAATAAAAAACTTACAGTTGACCCAGACGGTACCGGCCTTGAGGCCCTTCATGACGCGGATGCTGCGGTTGAGGTCGTTGGTGTGGACGGCAGCAGCCAGGCCGTAGGTGGTCTCGTTGCCGAGCTTGATGGCCTCCTCCTCGGTGGAGAACTTGGTGATGGCGCAGACGGGGCCGAAAATCTCCTCCTGCATAATCTTCATGTCGGACTTGACGTTGCTGAAGATGGTAGGCTGGATGAAGTAGCCCTTGTCGCCGTGGCGGTCACCGCCAATCTCGACGGTGGCACCCTCCTCCTTGCCGGAGTTGATGTAGCTCATGATGCGGTCAAACTGGACCTTGCTGACCTGGGGGCCCTGGAAGGTCTTGGCGTCGAAGGGGTCGCCGACCTGGTTGGCGGCGGCGCGCTTCTTGAAGGCCTCGAGGAACTTGTCGTAGACGCCCTCCTGGACGAAGATGCGGGTGCCGGCGCAGCAGCACTGGCCGTGGTTGAAGTAGATGCCAAAGTTGACCCAGGAGATGGCCTGCTCAATGTCGGCGTCGTCAAAGACAATGTTGGGGGACTTGCCGCCCAGCTCGAGGGTGACCTTCTTGAGGTTGGAGGCGGCGGCGGCCTTCATGATGGAGCGGCCGACAATGGTGGAGCCGGTGAAGGCGACCTTGTCAATGTCCATGTGGGAGGCAATGGCGGCACCGGCCGTCTTACCGAAGCCGGAGAGAAGGTTGAAGACACCAGGGGGGAAGCCAGCCTCCTTGATGTACTGGGTGAAGACGAGGGCAGAGAGGGGGGTCTGCTCGGCAGTCTTCATGACAATGGTGTTGCCGGTGGCCAGGGCAGGGCCAATCTTCCAGGCGAACATGAGGAGGGGGAAGTTCCAGGGAATGATTTGACCGCAGACACCAATCTAAAGCACGGGGATGTTAGCTGGATATTTTTGTGAGTGTGCGTCTGTGTAATCAGTGCCAACTTACGGGCTCCTTGCGGATGAGATGGAACATGTCAGGGGCAATGTCCATGGTCTTGCCCTCAATCTTGTCGGCCCAGCCGGCGTAGTAGCGGATGCAGCCAATGACGGCGCCAACGTCGCCCTTGGCCATGGTGATGGACTTGCCATTGTCGAGAGACTCGACGGCGGCGAGAAGGTCAATGTTCTTCTCGGCAATGTCGGCGAGCTTGTGCATGAGGGTACCACGCTGCTGAGGGGTGACCTCGGCCCAGGTGGTGTCAAAGGCCTTGCGGGCAGCGGCTACGGCGAGGTCGACATCCTTCTCGGTGGCCTCGCAAACGGAGGTGATGACCTCCTCGGTGGCGGGGTTGATGACTTCAAACTTGCCCTTGTCAACAGCCTCGGTCCATTCACCGTTGATGAAGCTGTTGGGACATGGTCAGTGGTCTGCTCCAGACTAGAGACGAGGGTGCGAGTAAGGGAGATTTTGCTTACAGGCCAATGGGCTGGTCGTAGTTACCCGTGGCGGGGGTGGACAGCTGGACGGTCAGACCCATGATGGATGTGAAGTTTGTATGTGAGGAGAGGAGTAAAAGGTAAAGGTATGGAGGGGTATCTTGAGAACAGTGTAAAAAGACAAAGAGCTGATTTTTAAGTACGAGTACAAAGAGCTCGAGGTGTATGAGAGAGGCTTATGAAACTGGGTAAACAGTATTCGACGAGAAAAAGAGGAGGAGCACAGGCTACAAGGGCGGAGATGACGGGGTGGCAACCGGTTAAGTAGTTTCGGTTGCTTGCTTGCTAGCTTGGCCTAGGAATTCTTTTGGGGACGGCCGACGGGGAACTGGGTACCTACGGAGCTTTACGATAGGTAGGCAGGTTGGACGGGGGACCCAGAAACCCAGAGGGTGGACGAGGTCGAACGAAGCATGTCGAACGGTTCGAGGGGTCCGGTCGAGGGGTAAAGCGGGGTGGCGACGGCATGAGTTTAGACCGGGGTGGAGGCGCCTTTTTCGGAGGGACACAGTGGTTGCGACAGCGCCCAAGGGCCACCGAAAAAAAAGAGGCGACAGCTTTTCGCCCCCGCTGAGCGATGCTATCCGACAGCATGTACTGTACTACGTGCGATCCACGCATGCATGCTTCTGGATACATGTACAGTATGCGATGCGGTCTACCCTGGCTTGTCTGGTGGGCAGCATGGTATACGATGGCACGGTGAGCAGGGGTTCATTGGTTTAGGTACATGGGCATCGTAGTATTGACGACCTGGCAGCAAGTTTGGTACATACATACCTGTACGAGCAGAATCAAGGTCCTCCAGCAAACAGACTCGTACCCGCATCGCAGCACTCCTCCTCCTCCTCCTCCTCCTCCTCCTCCTCCTCCTCCTCCTCCGGTCGCTGACCCGGCCCCGAGTCGTCATTAGCGCCGCCAGTATGCGCCGCTGGTGGGTAGCGGAGGGTTGCGCCGGCGAATCAGGGCCCATGGCGCGCACTCGGGATTTGCGTGCGCCGTGGGGACAACGACCGGGTCCTGCAGTTGTCTACGGTGTTGCTGTCCAAGACGGCTTTAGGCGTTTGCGTGTGTGTGTGTGTCTGCGTCTCTGTGTGTGTGGTGTGGCCAGTGTTTGAGCCATCATTGTTCTCGTTCTCTTTTCCCCGCAAGTCCGTGGCTGGTACGGAGCAATGGATGCAGCTTCTTGCAGGTAGATGTAGCTTGCCTCTTACAAATCCTGACCTTTGTCACACAGAGAGACACCTCGTGCAGGTGGTCTGCAAGGACATACATACATACCACCTTACTAGCCGGGTATCTGAGGTATAGTCCCTTTCTCATAGCCGACTACTCCGACATCTCGCCGTAGTGGCAACGCTGGCCATTGCCGATTCACCGGGCTTGCTGTATAAAAGTAAATACGAAAAGAAAACCAAGAGAAATTGTTTATTGTCCAAAAGATAGCCACCTGATGTTTTTTTTACTCTGCGCCTCCATTATGGTAAAGCCAAAATCACCGCCATCGGACTTCCACGCGGGTGTAGGTAGCTACATACCAAAGGCAGCTACCCCGCCACTGGCGCCCTCCTTCGGACTGACGGCGAAACACAAACTGCATGGATGAAGACCTGCTTCGTCCTCATGCCGTCTTTTCCTCGCAGATGAGCTACTCTTTGAACTCACTCTCGTATCGGGTTCTCTCCTATTGTACAATAGCTAGCCCAGAGAGTCCCCTGCTGTAGAAGCCATCAGGCCATCATGGTGTAAATTATCCGACGGCTTCATTCCCCCGCGACTGGGCAATTCGCACGTCTGCCCTGTAACGGAGTACCTACACAGCTATGGCCTGTTCTTCTTCTGGTTGCCCGCGGGAAACTCTTCTGGGGCTCGCCTGCCTCTGTCTCTGCCTGACTGAGCCTTTTCGTTTCCACTGTGGCTGTCCCCAAAATTCAGGGCCACTTTCAAGGTTGCCCCGCCTGTGGTTGTCATTGTGCCATGCCATGACAACGTGCTGTCCCAGAGCCATCTTCTGGCCTACGGAGACTCACGGAACCGCCGCCCCGACTTGCGGAACCGCCGCTCTTTCGGGCGAGTGTCCTGCGGCCGGGTGGAACCCCCTTCCCCGGCCTCGACCTTGCGATGTCAGCCCCCAACACCCAACCCCAACCAAACAGGAGTGACTTTCTCCTAGGACAACGCAGCCCGCCCGCGGCACCAAGTCCACTAATGGCTGTGCGCCCTGCCTATTCGGTACGCTTTCTCAGAAATCTGCCCCATCAGGCCGCTTGAATTCTCGGCATAACACCGCGCGGCGCCTGCTCCTGCTCCTGTTCCTCATCCCACCTCGTCCGGGGTAACGAGCCCCAAAACCCCGCCCGCCACCGATGCCACTAGTGCAAGCTTCTCAAGCTCTACTGGGGCAGGCTGAGGCAGCAGAGCAGAGCAACGTACTCGTAAATTCCTCTCATGTTTTCCTTTTTCTGTATGTATATAGTGCGGGAGAGAGACGGGATATAGGGATGCCATGATATTCTCCCAAAGGGCTGCTTCCTTGTGGCCAGGAACCTTGCTCCTGCATGCGACTAACGAAAACTTGGCGCATAACCACGACTAAGAGCCATACATGTTCTTGTCTGGAACAAACTTATGGCGCGCCACACTGATGCATGGGCAATCCCGTCCCGCGCCACGGCTGTATGCCTGCGCCAATTCCGTAACTTCCGCCTCGCCGACGGTGTTTACACCCTCGGAAGGGTTTGTGGCCAGAATCGGAGCACCGCCGCCTATCTTGAGCAACTGTAGCCTCACGAATTATGGTTATCATGTGTTTGCAGCCATTGTTTAAGCCTAGCTAACACCGGCCTGCTGCCTCCCAGATCGGCCAGTGTCCGTCCAGACCAGATCTGGTGTGACACCAACACCAATCTGATATGGACCAAGCGAGTCATCGCCGATTAAAGGAAAGAGCTCCGTAATGAGCGAGCTTATCGCCACCTTAAAGCTCCCAGTCCACCGTTCATCGTCAGCCTCGTCTCCAGTCAGCTCTTGCCCACAGTCAATGGCAACCGCTAGTACATGTGCCAGATTCGATTGCTGCTGCTGAATAGACTTGACGCTCGACTCATCTACGCATAGAAAGAGGTTATGGCCGAGCCCAAACGGCGGCTCCAGCTCCCAGTACCGTCTTGAGCAGCATTAGCAGACTATCACACATGGAGAGAATTCTGCGCGCCCTTACCTTGCTGCTTCTTCAGGCGTGGCACCATTCAAATCCGCGTCTTCAACCCACATTAGCCGGAACTTTTCCTTTGCGCGCTGCACCTCTAAAAGGCGGTCCGGTGTCAGCGAAACCCATGTAATGTTAAACTGCCGGTCTATATCAGACTCAATTCTCTCCTTGATGTCGCTGGCGATAGCATCGCTGTCGTATCCGGCAGTTCGATATATAACGAAACCCCATTCCTTGAAGCTGCCATCCTCGTCGCGTAGTTGATTTAGCGCCGAGATGAAGTTTGGAGGTCTATCTGATTCAGGGGGAGATGCCGCGGCCGACCGGCGTCGGTGCATCTCCTCGAGGAACCTTGCAGCACCACCGGTTTCAGGAATCTGTATATATCAGTACTTCATTTATACCTCTTATATTTCCTTCTGGCCCAAAACCTGAGAAAATAGTTGTGCAAGTGCGTGGCGTCAGTTCTTCGATCTCGCATATAGGGTAGGGGAGGCCCCACCACCGAGCGGCACCACAGCCGCGGCCGCGCCTCAGGGGCCTTTTGACTGGCGCGGCCCAGTGCGCTAGCCGTCCCGGCTACGTCAACCTCATTGGAAGCTCCCAACACAACCATTATCCATTGACACTCCAACAAGCTATCCACCTCACGCCGCCAATGTGTTACCTCTCCGGAAATGAAGCACAGTCTTCATAGCGCCTTAGTGAAACGATAGTCGCCGCCGGACGCGCTCCAACTTCACCATGCCGTCCGACGGCGCCAGCGACATCCGCGTCTTCGTCCACTGGCGCGACCAGACCGTCTTTGCCGGCGAGGAGGTCAAATGTACCGTGACCTTCAAAAACGTGGCCCGCGATGCAAGCCAGACGAAGCAAAACAATGGCCGCAACGCACAGCAGAACTCGCAGCGACCAAACACGGACCGAAATAGGCTGTTGTCAGCGCTGACGGCGCCGCTTCACAATCGCGGGCGTGGCAGCACCGGCGCCGTTTCGACACCCCCTTCCACCACTACCACGCGGGGGCACCGCAGATCTGCGCTGTCGTTGACGATACCTACTGCGGCATCTCGGATACATACGGCGGCTGTGCAATGGCCGCATTCAGGTGGCGGTCCTTCGGACGACCGTCCTGGACATGCGCACAAGCGGTCCTTGTCCATTGTATCTATCGGCTCGACGAGCACCGTCGATGATCAAATGCACCGCCAGGAAGCTCCGCCGAGATCAGTGGCGCCGAGGCGAGGCCATAATCGAGCTTCTAGCTTACAGATACTGCCCAGGGGACAGACGGTGCCGCTCGCCGGTCCTCAATCAGGTGAGAACTTCTGCGTGAGCTGTTTGCAGCCAACCGTAGCTAACCGTGCCCCAGCCAACTTGGCCACGAGACACATGAGCTCACCATTATACAACTCTTCGTACCCTCCTGACCGGTTCGGACGCTTCCCCGGTTCCGCCACTGCACCAGTTACGCCAGGTGTAGGTCGAAGGAGATCTCCCCGAGCCTCCCCGAATCAAATACCGGAATTTCATTTTCCTGCAGGGCTACCAGCCTCAGACTCGCAGCAAAGTATAAACAGTGTTTCGAGTGACACTTCGCAAAACCAGGGGCTACGACCAGATGACGCGAATAACATAGCATTGAGGCAAAAAGAGCAACAGCCGGGCTCAGCAGGCAAACCCGGAACACCGGCGGCGCGCATTCTTTCGAGCACGAGTGTTGCTGGAGGCACTCCTAGAAGCAGTGGCGAATTCTACTCCATGAGCAACCAGTCGTCGGAGACTCTGGCTTCAGAATACGTAGCCAGGCCCTTGAACCCTCCTGTCAGGAACAACGGCAGGCCGCCGCATCTTCGCAAAAGCTCTGGGCTGGCTGTCTCGCAGACCAACGAGCCCGAGTCCATTATGATGGGATATGCGCAGGTTCAGGGCTCGTTTACCCTTGACGGATCTCTCGTTAGCCTCGGGCAATTCGATGAGGTCAAGAAGAAGGCAGTCGTTGGCGGCCGGGGCGGCGGAGTCGTCGGTTTGGAGCAGAACAAGAAAGAAGGCGGAGCCCTTCGAGGGTTTGGCTGGGGTGCTATCAGCAGCTCCTTGGGAGACTTCTTGGGCGGCAGTGAAATGAGCACCATAAAAGAAATACGCGGGGCGGCCAACTCCAAGTCCATTCCGCTGCTAACGACGCCGCAATCTATTTTGTTTGTGGATCTTCAGCTATATCCTGGAGAAAGTCGGTCGTTTGAGTATACCTTTAAAATCCCCTCTGGATTACCCCCGAGTCATAAAGGCAAGGCGCTCAAGATCACTTACAGCCTGATCGTTGGAACGCAACGATCAGGAGGCGTCAGGGAACAACAAGTTCGCTCCGTCGACATTCCATTTAGAGTTCTCGGGAGCGTCAATAGCCATGGTGAGGTTCTCGGCCATGATCTCATGAGCCCTTACGTCCTCTTGAGGGACGAGGCCCAGGTCAAAGCGGTTGGGAAGCGAAAGAAGAATATGAGCAAAGCACGCCTCTCAGAGCCTGCAACTACCATGAACGACTTTCTCACCTATGTTGACGACCTCGTCGCCCAAGGACCGGACGGTGGCAAGCCGGCGAGTCTGCTGTCACCGACAAGCCCCATTGACCAGCGACGACCGTCAGTTTTCGAGACCGCCACCACGGCGAAGGAGGCTATACACCTCGCAATCATGCGCAGCAACATGGCGAGTGAAGGGCAGAGCCAGAACCGGTTTGAAATTGCCAGGAACGGGCGTCGTGTAGGAGTGGTCATGCTCCCCCGACCTGCTTACAGATTAGGCGAGGTTGTCACCATGGTGATTGACTTTACAGACGCCGAAATCCCGTGTTACGCCGTCCACGCCACTCTGGAGACTTCGGAGAAGATTGATCAGTCTCTGGCTCTAAGGTCAGAGTCCAGTATACAACGAGTCACGCGAAAGATTTATGCCGGCTCCTCAGAGACGACCATGTATTCTCGCCGAGTCGTATTTACTCCCACGATACCCATCTCCGCAACGCCAGAATTTGTCACCAGTGGGGTGAGCTTTGAATGGAAAATACGCGTTGAATTTGTTGTCCCGGCAAAGAGCGGCGAGGGAGATGCTGGGGGTGAGGAAGGAACGACTGCTTGTCCCCTGCTGGAGCAAATCTCAGAAGACGAGAAAGGAGGCTTGGTTCTTGTGGCCGTGGAGAACCTGGCTTGTGAGAGCTTTGACGTGTCTGTTCCCCTAAAAGTATACGGTGCCGTAGGCACTGGGCTAGAGAGACTGGAGCGTGATGAATCATCTGAAGAAGGGTTGGTAGTATAGAAGTGAGTTGACATTTGCTATTGGATATATATCAGAGGCATGGCACAGTGTTGATAGCCAAACAGTAATTTATGACATTAGACATGCTAAACTTGAGCTGAGGCTCGCACCGGCCAATCAGCTCACAGTGTGATAGCCATATTTAAGTGCAGCCAATGTCTAAATATTTGTTGACAAGTAAACCTGCTATAGATAGCTAATGGGCTCATCAGCCCGAAAGTAAAACGTCGTTGATTGACATTAGAAGTTGTAAGACAAGAAGCTGGTGGGGCCGGTGGCGCCAGCTGGGCCCGGCCAAAAATTGGCAGCAGTCTCGCGACAGCTCCGAACATCAAACAACACCATCAAAACAACGTCGCAGCGACCAGGTCGTGCGCTCTGCAGAACGCATTTGCCATGTCAGCGATTTACAACCTCGAGCCGCAGCCCACGGCGTCTGCAGTCATCCACACGACTCTCGGAGAGATTATGGTCGAGCTCTTTGCAAAGCAAACACCCTTGACCTGCCGCAATTTTCTCCAGCACAGCCTTGATGGCTACTACGACGGCACCGTCTTCCACCGCCTCGTGCCCAACTTTATCGTCCAGGGCGGCGATCCCACAGGAACCGGAAATGGCGGCGAATCGATATACGACGGCGGCGCGTTCAGCGGCGACCTGGACCCTTGGCCGATGGACGAGCGCCGTGGTCGCAACGCGGGCCCCACGGGCATCAACTTCAAGGACGAATTTCACTCGCGCCTGAAGTTTAACCGGCGAGGCCTGCTGGGCATGGCCAACGAGAGTCGCATTGACAGCAACGGGAGCCAGTTCTTCTTCACGCTGGACAAGACGGGGGAGCTGAATGGCAAGAACACGCTGTTTGGCCGCGTGGCGGGCGATACGATTTACAACCTGGCCAAGATTGGCGAGTCGGAGGTGGAGGAGGGCAGCGACCGGCCGACGTATGCGATAAAGATTGAGCGAATTGAGATTTTGGTGAACCCTTTCGAAGATATGAAGAAGCGATCGCGCGTGGCGACTCACACGACCGAGAAGAAGCCGGAAAAGGAAAAGAAGAAAAAGAGAAAGGCTGGCAAACAGCTGCTCAGCTTTGGCGACGAAGAGGGGGAGGAGGAGATTTCATTGCCTAAGAAGCCAAAGTTTGATGCTCGTATAGTAATGGACAGCGGAGAGCCAGAGCCAGAGCCTAAGCCAAAGAGCGAGAAGCCAAAGAAGAAAGCCGCCAAGGCTAGAGATGACCAGGCGGGTGACGAAGACAAGATAAAGTCACAAAGGACTGGGGATAACAAGGAGAAGCCGGTGGAACACGACAATAAGCCTACGAGAGACGACAGCGACGAAGATATGGAGCCCGCACCCGAAGAGCCGAAAAAGACGGCCTTGCAAATAGCAAACGAGGAGATGGCAGCGCTAAAAGCTTCCATGCGGCGAAACGTTCACACAGAGAAAAAGGAAAAGCAACATAAAAAGTCTGCGTTGGAAGATATGATTCCCGAGACGTCGATTCGCGGCGGGAGACGACGAAACCCTGGCGGCACAACGTCGGCGGCTACGGACGAGCAGGCATTGAAGATGATGAAGATGTTCCAATCCAGACTTTCAAAAGCGCCGCCTGGCAAAGAAATCGCCCAGGCTACGGAGGAAGGCGAGGACGCGGATGGACCAGGGGGAGGCGATGATGAGGCGGAGCTCTGTGACCTTCATTTCATCGCCAACTGCCAGAGCTGCACAGCATGGGACAAGCAGGACAAGGAAGAGAGCGACGACGAAGGGTGGATGTCGCACAAGCTGTCCTTTGCTGCCGATAAGCTAGGCAAGGACCTGCGGAACCGGAAAAAGGCAGAGGAGGAGCTCGTCGTAATTGACCCGCGTGATAAGGAGCGGTCCATGAAGGATGAGAAGAGGGCGGCGAGAGAGGCTCGTTCGGGAGGCTCTGGCCGGGCCTGGGATCAGAGAAGAGACCAGGCTAGGAACGCGGAAATGTCAAAGGCGGCGTCTCTTGCTGGGCGGGGAGCCAAATAGAAGGTCTTCTGTATGACACGTTGTAGAAATGATACCCTGTTGTTTCACTGGATGTTCTTTGCGTAGGGAGAACTTGGTATTACGGACGTCTTTATTCATGATTTAAGATCAATGTCACTTAGGTCGCTTCTCATTGACTTGGAGACTCGCAAGACGACGGGCCATGATAACAGCACCGTCGCTCAGTGGTGTGGTAGTCAGGCCGCCCCCACCTACAAGGCCCTGGGCATCTCTGGATCAGCGCGATCTCAGCTTCCCTATCCACCACTTCCTAACACACTTCAGTCTTGATAAATGACGACTCTGCCTACCGACCTGCCACCATGCCTACCGTAACGGAGTACCAACAAAAATACGACGAGATATCAAAGATTCGTCAGGCTGCGAAGAGCGATTTTTCCATGTCGAATGCTAAGAAGCGGGAGATAGCCGAGCAGTACACAGCCGCAGCGAATGACCTTAGAGCTGCTTCCAAGGCAGCGATGGCCCCCTCAACGCAGTCGACCACCACTGCTGAAGACAAAACCTAGCTTTGAGTATTACCTCCTAGTCCCGATGTTGGCGACAACGAAAATTACTGTCCTAAATAGGCGAAGGACATGGGCCAGTTTGATCTCGGCATCAGCCCGCGAGATGCCAGTGTGAAGCTCGTTCTTACTCGACTATGGAGATCAGATCGAGGAACACATTCCTGTACAAGAACAGTAGCAGGAAAAGAAACTGGAATCTTACCAGTTAATATCCTTGTCTTCCGCCGTGACCACACTGGGCCTCCGAGCTATGGCGCTTTTACACCCGTCTACTAAACGTTGTGCACTCTGGAGCACGAGAAATTCAACTTACCGTCCAGGCCTATTCGCAAAGCCACTCACTTGAAGCAGTATGAGACTGCTGGAACTCTCACAATCGGCATCTCTCTGGCCCATACGCGACGCATTGCAATTTTGCCATTCCAACAACTTCCGATGTGCATCAACGATAGCTACCACTCGGTCTACTTCGATAAAAGACATAACCAACTTAAATGTCTAATTTATATAATTCTTTTAATATATGTTTGCCAACACTCTGTGACCAGTGTTACTGCAGTTTTTGTGAAGTGGCGTGTATCGACGATTGGCATTAACATGCCACCGTTGGCGACAGTGAATGTGTGAGACTCGTGGGCTGTGGCGCTCGGGAAACCCGAGAAGCAGTATCTGAGGTGACAAGCAATTCAATGTACAGTCGAGACGCACGGTGAGCCCAGATCACAATATAAAGACAGTATTCGGTTAACAATAGTCTCTTTGAACCGCACAATGACATCCCATAGATAGTGTTTCCCGAATAGCCCACCTAGAGTGTCATGATGTCAGCGTAAATAACAATCACGTGTGGCGTGGTTTGCAAAAACTTGGGCTGCTGGCTGCCATCGTCGCGGCCTGTGATTGGCCCAGATGTGGGGAACGAGCCCAAGATACGCTATCGTTTTGGACTATCGCTGGGGCGGGCGGTTTGAACATTTTACTTTTCTGCCAGACCAACTGACCGGAATCGCCGTGCATCCTCGGCTAAAAAGGAGACCGTCTTGTTAATAGACGACTTGAGACTCGAAATAATTCTTCTTCGCACGACCACTCCTTATTTTCTTCTGCCTTTGGACGCTCTCTCTTTGCTGCCAACTGCCGAACCCCGACCGAGCGACGCGACCGCCTTCGCCAGGCAGAGACTTACGCCTTCATCGTCTTGCGCGACCCCGACGCTTCGTTATTCGCCCCCTTTGCAACAAATAGGCTGCATAGCCGAGACTGTGCGGGATTATACTGCGATATTCACTTGCTGATCGAGCCGAGTCGGATCTGTCGAATTGCGGTATCACCTCGCGAATTGGGAGATTGCATCATTGCTCAGCTAGCTTTTGCGACAGTAGTAATTTCCTCGGCTACCGCTCTTGGCTTCACCTCTGAGCAAGCACAACTCTGCGATCGCGGACTGTTGAGAATTACTACGGCGATACTCTACCAGCGAGACTTTTTCCAACCGACTGCTACTGCAACGCCCTTCCCACACCGCTGACAACGCCTAGCGAGGCGCAAGGCGGACATCCGTCGCAAACGAACCTCGTCAGGACACGTCTCCCCCCACGACCGACACAACTGGTGACGACAACCGCAGAGGCGACCAAAGCTACAAGAATACGAATACTTGCCATATAATTCAGCCTACTGCTGCTATTATACAGCCAAGATGTCAGCCTCAAACTCCAGGAAGCGTGCTGCGCCGGGAACCAGCCCGGCGATGCCGATGCAGCAGCGCATGCAGCAGCCCTACGCCGGAGATAATGTGGTAAACGACATGTCAAGGTGGAATGGTGTAGGCGATGCGGCAGGCTTCATGGATAACACAGGATATGGCAACTATGGCTTTGGCCAGATAACAGCGCCTCAACAGTACCAGCAAGCCGTGCCCGGTCCTTCAAATACCGTCGCACGACGCACGATGAACCAAGCTCTGGTACCGACGAACCAGAGGGGTGTTTATGACGCGTCGACAGATCCATGGGCCACCTTTGGCGACGACGGGGCGCTGCTTCAGCAAGGCACTGGTGAGGAAGCCCCCGAAGAGGATAATATTGAGAAGTTGGAGGAGATGGCGCAAAAGGCGAAGAGGGAAGCTCAGGCAAAGCGCAAGCAAATCCCACCGTTTGTGCAGAAACTGAGTAGCTTTCTCGAGGAAGGCAAAAACGAAGAACTTATCCACTGGTCAGAGAAGGGCGACTCATTCATCGTCCTGGACGAGGACGAGTTTGCCAAGAGGCTGATCCCGGAGCTCTTCAAGCACAACAACTATGCCTCGTTTGTGCGACAGCTCAACATGTATGGTTTCCACAAATGCGTCGGCCTGTCTGACAATTCGATGCGCGCGAGCGAACGAAAGAATAAGAGCCCGAGCGAATACGCCAATCCCTATTTCCGTCGCGGGCACCCCAACTTGCTGTGGCTGATTAACAAGCCCAAGAGTGGCGGCAAAGGAAAGAAGGCGAATAGCAAGAATGCTGAGGGAGAAGGCGAAAGCGATGACGACGTCCTCAACGATGATGCTGCCGGTCACCAGGGCGGCGGCCTGTCGAATGCAGCCCCCAAGGCTTTGCCCTCGACAGAGAGCCCGCCTCCGCCAAAGAAGGAAATGGGTGTTATCCGGGAAGAGCTACAAAAAGTACGCGAGCAGCAGAAGCTTATACTAGGCGCCATCAACCGCCTGCAAAGGAACAATAACGACCTCTACAACCAAGCTCTCATGTTCCAAAACCAGCACGACCGCCACCAAAACTCCATCAATGCTATTCTCAACTTTCTGGCCAACGTCTTCCGTAAGACACTAGAGGATCAGAACAGCACGCAGAACGTCAGCGACATCATTTCGAGTATGCTCACCAGCCAAGGAGGGCAGGGTCACGGAAATGTCGTCGACCTTGGCGATTTTATCCAGTCACAGATGGATGCGTCCAACTCTTTGGGCGGGGGCCCACCTAAACGTACTCGAGGCTTATTGCCCCCGATTCCCGGACAGCAAGCGGACACCTCTTCTGGGCAGGGATACCGAAGCCCGTCAGTATCAAACCAATACCAGCAACCGCAACAACAACAAGGCAACTCTCACAACCCAGAGATGGGACATGTCACTGAGCTCCTCGACTCAGAGACGCCCCCCACGCTGAGACAGGAGCTCGAAGCCAACCCGCAGGAGCGCATGATGAAGATCATTAACGACCACAATGCCACCAACAATACCGGGTTTGATCTTCCCGAGGCTGCGGAGATCGTTGCCAACGCGCCAAACACACTAAACAACGACCAGCGCAGCCAGCTTGTCAACTTTATGGCCGGACAAGCATCGCCTTCAGGGTCGAGCCCTGGGACTGGGGCAGCTCCCAGCCGGTCTCCCACAGCGCCGCCTAAGCAGCCATCAAACTCGCCTCCAGCTCCAGCTGCACCCGAAAAGTCCGCCGCTGCTCCCTCGTTGTCGCCTATTATGCGATCGCCCGTGATGCCAGCCCCGTCGCTGAGCAACATTGGCGCTAACAAGGAGGAGCTTGATCAGCTCCAGCGGCTGCAGAGCGAACAAGATGCCAAGATCAGCGAGCTGGGCTCGATGCTCGGCCCGCTGAGCCCGTCCGGGCGCATACCCGGTCTGGACGGACAGGACGGTTTCTTTGACGCGCCAAACGTTGACTTGGACCAATACTTTAACAGCGATGCCTTCCTCAACGACGCCAACTTTGGCGACGGTACCGATTTTAACTTTAACATTGACTCTGATGCGCAACACAATGGCGGGAAACGCAATGACACGCCTAGCCCGACTGGTACGGAAGAGATTCAGCGTGAAGACTTCAACGGTGAAGGCGAGGGCTCCAACAAGAGACAGCGTACGACTTAGGAAGACTCGGACATGTTCTCTTGACAAGGATTGAAAACAGAGAGTTGGTGGTGCTTACGCACTCAGGTTGCTTTGCGACGCTTCTTAACATTTCATGACCATTTGACTTTCCATCGGCGATTAAGAAAAGGAAAAAGACGGGCTCTGTTTAGTTTTTGATTTCGCTGCGAAGGGGTTTTTTTGTGGCACGGTATATTTTTTGCCGCCTTGTTCTACTTTCTACTATAATACAAAGCATTCACGTCAGAAAAAAAAGACGCATGATTTGGGTTTACGGATATGGGAATCGGGGTATATAGTTTCGGGACTCAGGATGGGATTGGACGTTTTATACGGCATGCAGGCAGGCGGGCAGGCATGAGCGGGGGACGGGTTAGCCGCGTGATGCGGCGAGGTTGTTTATTATTCTATTTATACATATTCTTCTTTCTTCTCTCATATATTTCCTCTCCTTGATATGCTATTGTGATGTCTTTTTAGACGGGTATATAGTTTGGTAATTGGGCTGCGAGGTTGGTATGTCGAGGCCGAGTCCGTACCTTATAGCTTCGAACCGCTTCAAAGGTAGCCAGACGAAGCCGGCAATAGCTGGACTGCATCTGGCCGTTAAGAACAGCCCATGGCGTCGTTATTTCATACGATGCTCTTGCACGGCCGTTCTCTTGCAGCCCGGGGATATCACGGTTGTAGTCGACCGGCACGAGTTGTCTGATGGCTCTTTCTGCTTATTGGACTACCGGGAATTTTCAACCAGCAAGCGGATTCGCATGCATGGTAACTTTGTCAATCGTAAACGGCACCCGTGGGCGATTCTTCTTGTCGACCTCGACCTTTTCCATCTTGGCCAGCGTCGCGAAGCCGTCGTCGCCAATAACCTTGCCAAACACGGTATTCAGACCGTCGAGGTGCGGCGCCTTGTCAAACACGACGAAGAACTGCGAACCGTTTGTGCCGGGGCCCTTGTTGGCCATCGAGACGATGCCGCGCTCGCCGTGGCGCAGGGCCGGACGGATCTCGTCGTCAAAGACGCCGCCCCAGATGGAGCGGCCGCCCTTGGGGTTCTCGGGCGGGCTCGGGTGCGCGGGGCCTCCGGTCTGCACCATGAAGCCGGGGATGAGGCGGTGGAAGGGCGATTGGTCGTAGTAGCCGGACGCACAGAGGGCGAGGAAGTTCTGGATTTCGGGGTAAGAAATAACGTTAGTTTACCGGGTTTCGGACGTTGGGGAGGGGGGGAAAGAGAGCCGGCGCACTTCTGCTGTTTTGGGCACGCTTTCGCAAAAGACTTCAATCTTTATGTCGCCTAGCGACGTGTGTAGCGTGACGGACATGCTGTGCTGCTGTGGGAAAGCTGTGGTCGTTTTGCGCAGGATGCAAATGTTGCGAAGCTCCGCGATGCGGGTGGCTTTTGCGACATGGGAAATCTTTGGTGGGTCCGCAAAGGCTATCTGATATGGACGCTTGGCGGGTGGTTCGGAATGGCGGGGTGTGTGTTAGTGGCAGTTTTCAGGGCAGGTCACCGATGCTACGAGTGCGAGCAGGGGGCAAAGCTGAATATCGCATCATGACTACTTGGCCTGGAAGACGTTTGCGAAGGACCACAGCCATTGGTGCCTTTTGCTGAGTGGCTTGTACCCGGCAGGTTGCTAGTAAGGCGTGAGGCTGCCTTGGCTGAGATGGGTCAGCTCGCAGCTGGAGGAGCGCACGGGAAATTTTGCGTGGCAGTTTGATGGATGGAGTAGCGGTGTAAATAAAAATCTAGTATATCCAATTCAACAGCCAATCTTTGTTGTTTCAAATTTTATTCTTCTTATGCTCGATGGTATCAAAGGGGCTGATCGGTGGATGGCGGGATCGTCACTGAGCAACGTGGTGCTGAAACTAAACAAAAACAGAGTCTGCGGTGACGTAGATACTACAGAGCAGTCGCTAGTAGTGCCCATGCTGCAAGAGCGTTAAATAATGCCCGCGTATGATACATTTGGTATGAATTATAGAGAAAGCCGATATCCACGTGCACTATACAATTGTAATATATCAAAAAGACCGTATTAAGCGCCGATACTCACGACCATGTTCCGTTGTGTCGTAATAGGTGCCGCAACTATACTAGCCATCATTTCAACCGTCGGCCAAGACATCTATGTGGCTGTTGCAGTGTTAAATTCATAGAATCTGCGTAATATAATCACTTTCTGTTGCTTTTCTTTTAGATTCCGTCTCGCGTGGCCCTATTGCCGTTGTTTCTCCTCGCACCTGATCTGGTCGGCCCGTCACCCACGCGCCGCCGGTCCCAATCGGGCAAGCTCTGCACCTTACCTAGCACACGCCCTGCGCAAACGAAACCTCGCCTTGGAAACCACCCGACGCAACCGCCTCGCTCAGCTCGCTTCAGCAGCAGCGCAGCCCTTTGGCCAAACCTCCGCCCGCCCTCATCATAACCCGCGGGATATAACCAAGACCAGACACACACGCGCAAAACACACCAAGCGCTCTTTTGTTTTACTCTCGCCGCCCAACTCCTATCCTTCGTTTCCTGCTCGTGACGTCTTGTCCGTTGCTGCGCACGCGCGCACACACGCTTCCCGCATCACATCACACAAACGGCCGCCGCCCCTCCCCACCTTTGGCCGGGCTCTACGTGGATTGCGCCCGACTTCGCAACCCTGCTGGATACAACACGCCCGCACGTCGAACGTACGGGAGTCCTTCTTCGACGACGAGAATCCGGGGGGAGTACATGGCCTCTCGTGGTGCCTGCGCAGCCCGTCAACAGCTATCAACAACAACCCGCTCTACTGACGTCGGCCGCTAAGCTTCTGTCCTGGCGGCATCACTCATGCCAGCATGGCTGCCGCTCCGGCCAGCGTACGGGTCTCTGGCCCTCCAAACAGCGGTTTCCTCGTCGGGTATCCGGGCATCTCGGCTACGCTGGTACGTTTCTCTCTCCCGAACCTGTACCCATCTGCTTGCAAGCTCCCTTTGCTAGGCCTTCGCGCTGCAACCTGCTAACCGTTTCCCATCAGCCACGAGTCGAGGGCAAGGTAGAGATCCGCCCGGGTCAGGGCTTCTCCATGCCCGTCCCCGTCTCCCTCGTCCGAATATGCCTGCAGCGACGCGAATCCGTACATCCCGACGCCGACAACCTAGCAAAGAGACACCTGGGCACCCCCCGCAAAGAAACCACCGATGTGGTGGGCAAGGAGGTCCTGCTGTTTCGCTGCTCCTCCGGCAAGGAGTCTGAGAGCGTCATAGCTATGGATCTTCCCTTTGTCCTGTTTATACCGTTTGGACGAGGTGGCGAAGAGACGAACCGCCGCATACCGCCCGCCTCCCTTTCCCTACCTAACCGAACCGCCGAAACCTTTTACGAAATAGTGGTCACCGTGCAGCAGGGCCACAGCAACCAGTATAAATACACATTCCCCATGCCGCTGCAACGATACGATACCCTCTCGACGTTTGGCATGTACAACAAGCCCGAATCGAAGCTCGTCACGTCGGATAACCTGGTCCACCTCGGCATCAGCCTCCCCAAATGGAGCTACGGCCCTGGAGATCCTGTTACCGTGTACATTAAAGTATCGCCGAACCTCGACTGGATGAGCAAGGCCAAAAAGGTCTCAATAGACAAAATTACGCTCGTCGTGGAGGAGGAAATCACATTTAACCCGGAGGGCGACGAACCAACGAAGAAGGTTAACAAGCTGTCGAAGCAGGTCCAGACAGTCAAAACGAAGCTACCAGAGGCAGGCTATGCGACCAATATTGGCTTGTGTTTTCCTTCAAAAGACTTGCGCGATACGGAGGGCATCATCAAGCGCGGAAAGCCGGCCTTTCCGCTCTACGAAGTCACGGCATTCACAACAACGTCTTCCCTTTATAAGATTGAGTTTTTCTTAAACATCAAGGCAAGTCTCTGTAATATCGGCCGATGTGAACGCTTGCTAACATTTTGCAGGTCCAATTAAGCGGCGCTCGCGACATTGTCATTCGACAACCTATAGTCATATGCCCACTTGACCAGCACGGCTGCAAGGACGAGATGGACGCCATTGAGCAGGCGGCCAAAGACGCGTCGCACGTTGACCCCAACAACCCCATGCTCCCCGCACGAACCATAATTCTGTCGAACGACCGCGACTCACTAAGAGCCTTGGGATTATGCTCCATTGGCAACCAAAAGAAGCCATTCATCGAGTGAAGCGGAGCCGTAGTGCGCAGGCTGTCGTCAGATGATGGCGCAGTGGCGGCGAATAATGGGCACAGCCACCCGTGTCCAAGGACACGACGCCGGCTGCCCATGAAACCGGTTTACGGGATACAGACGGCGAAATAAAAATGCAAGGCTTCCGCGGAAGCCGTCATGCTTTCCTAAGAATAGTACATTACGCGGCGTTGGGACAACTTTTTTCAGGGGGGCATATCCACGGTGTTTGGCGCATGGGCTCGAATCGAAGGAACCTGACCTAACCTGGGCGGAGGACCCAGGCCAGAGGCGTTCTTGGGACACTGTTTTCTAGCGAATAATTTTGAAGTATTTACTTTTGGAGGGTATTTGAGGAGCATAGTAGTAGCGGCAGGAAAAGTTGACGGCGTCCTACACTTGTAGTTCCAAAGACACTGGCTCACAAGTTCATCCCACTATCACTTTAAACCTTGACTATTTTTACTGCTATAGCATTTTAAAATTTAAAAAGCAAATACCCTTTTAACTCTTTATTTTAAAGGATATTTATAATAGTATAGCAGTAGCAGCGGCAATGTGACATTGGTCACCAGGCGCTGTGGCATAGTACACTTACCCATCTAAACCTACCGTTTTACAACTCGATCCCACCACCACCCGCAGCGACCGTTTTTCCCACCACAACCCTCCAAAAATGGAAAACAAACTCATCCTAACCATATCCCAGCAAAAATACAACCCCCAACATCCGGCAAAAAGGTAAATATGCGAGCCGTAGGGATCGAACCTACGCGGGCGATGCCCATTGCGGTTCAAGAAATTATTGATGATCAATCATCTTCCTAAACACAACGCCTTAACCACTCGGCCAGACTCGCAGACTATGTGGAGAAGTGGGCTTATTTAGTATTATACAGGTTGTGCAAGTTGTGGTGGTGAGTTGCGGCCCCACTTTGCGTTCTGTGAGAGTGCTGGTTAAACTCTTTCACAGCTGTTTCGTCTCTCTATATCCTTGTTACGATACCACGGCAGGCGTCATCCTTTATTAATTCCCATTTGACATGCTATTTGCAAGTGTTTTGGTTTCATTGCGTTGCCTGCAGTGAGACTCCTCTGGATTTTTCAGGGTGAAACCCCTTGACTTTCAGTTGACTCACTTCTCTTTCTCATCCAGCATCTCATCGCCCACAACACAACCGGAACACGACGGCACAACATACCAAACATGCCGTTTGATGACGACGATAACCCGTTTGATGCGCCCAAGCCGCAATCCAACGGCCAGGATGGCGCCGCCGGTGCAGCAGCGGCAGCCGAAGACGCCATGGAGGACGAGATGCCCGACTACAAGCTCTTCATGAGCATGTTTGACAAGAAGGGCGTCAGCAGCAAGACGATCCGCAAGGGCGAAAAGGACTTTGAGTCGCACGGCACCCGCGCCCAGGATGGCGTGCTGGAGACGAGCCGCCGCGCCATGGAGGACGTCCTGAGCTACACCCGAGTGCATCGCGGGGACGCCTGGGCTCGCGGCTGGTACTTTCCCGACTACTGGGTCTCGGATGAGGTTGGCTGCGGCGGCGATGTGGACGACAAGCTGCTTCTGCGCGAAAGAGTCGTCGTCGTCGAGCACGAAAAGGGCCACTGGATGAAGGATCTCGGCCGCAACGTCCCCGGCAACAACAAGGAGAATCCCGGCGTCGGCAGGCTGTGGCTTCTCCCAGAGGAGGCGCTGCATCTTGTCGAGCGCGGCACTCTTGACCTCTGGCTGCCGGACAAGACGCTCGGCGAGCTGCTTCCCGTTGGCGGTACTGCCTCGTCGGCCAAGGACGGCGACGCAGCCGGCGGGCCGGACGATTATAGTGTTGGCGTGCCGCTGTCGCTGGAGGCGGCGTACTCGCTGCTCATTGGTGAGGAGGGCGAGCGAGGCAGGATCTCGCTGCCCAAGTATCAGGTGTTTACGCACCTCAAGCGGGGAGGATTCTACATGTTACGCGCTGCTACACAGGAGGCGACTACATCTACGACACCAAGCCAGATAGCTTCGCAGAGCGTGGCAGGCTCATTATGGCAATGGCTGGCCTCCCTCACAAGCTGGTCAAGCTCCTCGCAAGGCCGACAGCACCCACGACCTTTCGGCCCTCTCATTGCGCCGGGTCTCTACCGCGCTTATCGCCCCATTTACGACCAGCTCCTCCTCATGCCACGCCACAAGCCCTCAGCCATCCCGGACCCGTCTCACACAGCCCAAGATCCCTTTATAGTCTTCTTCCACGTCTGGAAAGCCGGTGGCGCGCCGTTTTCGAAGCGCAGCCCCCCACCTCCAGATTTCCGCATCGCCATAGCCGACACGGACGCCAGCGACCTGCCGACGCTCGAGCAGATCGAGGCGCTGCTAGAGTCGACGCCGCTGGATCCGCCGAGCGCGAACCCGGCTTGGCAAGGGCCTGGGAGGATGTACCAGCGGCTGAAGCACGGGCACCGCAACGTGCTGGTTGCGATTGTGGACAGGGGGCTTGTCAACTTTATGAGGTTTGGAGAGGGTGCGTTTGGCGACGAGGTCATCTCGGATAGGTTTGATAATCGTGGCGGCGGAGGCAGAGGCGGGAAGAGAGGTGGTCGACGGGGAGGCGGGAGAGGACGGGGTAGAGGCAGGGGGAGAGGAAGGTAGAAGGTGTTGACTTATGTATATCCAATATAAAGATAGAAATGAATGGACCTGTATATATAATCATGCCATGATGCGAGTTGCTGCTTGTGGTTGAGCAGCCTTTTTCATTAGATAGCAATAGAAATCTGACGTATCAGTACGGCAACACGACCTCTTGGACCCGTGTAAATTATACTACGTATTAGTACGCGCGGTCAACACCGTATTGGGCAGGGTTTCTGTGTGCGTCGCATCTGATAGCTCAAAGCTTTGTTGCTGCAGACCAGCTTGATTGGGCAGCCAGTCCGAGTGTGGGTTGTTCGATAAACGAGATGGTTGGGTGGTCCCCGAGATGGGTTGTGGCATGCAATTTGTTCTTGTTGCCCATGCACTCCCATAAAAGGTCAGCTGAAAAAAAAAAGAGAACGGCTGGGCGGCAACCACAAAGGCTGTTTGAATCACGGCACCCTTTCCAACCGGTAGGTTACACGGCCGCATGTGGGTTTAGGAAAACAGCGCATTTCGCCTTCGTCGCGTGACGGGTGTATACTTTGCATTGCATATACCGTTCGGTGAGCGACGCAATAAAATATGCAGGCTTAGATTTTTGGGAGTACTTTTGGCGTACGGTGAAGAAGAGAACAGGTAAAAGCTAAAGGGTCCTTTTGTTCGCTGGATTCCTAGCTCCGGCACTGGCCTGAAACACGTCGGTCCAGAACAAGCTCGGGTTAAAGTTGCGCGGTGTTGCGCCCCCCCCTTTTAGGCGGCGTGAGCAGTCAGTTTTCTAAGTCGGGGGGCGCTAGCGAGGTGTAAACTATCTGCATCTGCTCGGTTGCCTTTTTCCAAAGAGCTACGCCCTAGTCAACTAGTTTGGCAGCCGACGGCTTCTACATGGTGACTTTTTGCTATGGTTCTTCCGTCGTGAATGGTATTTTGTTGGTTCTGTCATCCAATCGATGCCGAGTCTGACAGAGTTCCCACCGTGATCATCCTCATCCTATACGCTTACGCGCCCCTAGGCCAGTGCCCTTTCTCTCGTGTAACAATGACACAAAAGTGGTCCCTGCTGTTACGTCAAGCAACAGGTTGCCGCAGCGCCGTAACCTTGGATCCCTACATAGTACATAGTTTTTTTTTTTTTTTGATTACATAGTAAATTAGCCCACAGATCTTCATACTGCGGCACATGTCTTTGGTAGTTCGTATACCATCCTGCAGGTATCTGCATGTACCCGGCAATGGCCAGTTTATTAGGTCCTTGCCTAGTACTCCGTAGAGTAATCACAATCTGCTGTCGGATAACTGGTAACCAAAAAGTTGCAAAGACGACTCTAGCCAGGACAGACTATCCAAGTCCTCGGCCGAAAGAGAAGAACAGGCTCGAATAAAGGCACCGGCTATATGGAGTACGGGATCCGTAGTTTGGAATCCATTAATAACATGGGCCAAAAAAGACCGAGTGCAACACGGAAGGGGGTAGACCGACACGAAAAGTAACCAGCAGCGAGCGGGGCTGGACCCGGCGCCAGCCACATATGCACTATTAATGTAACTCTCTTCCACTTACGAGGGCCTGGTTCTATCGTGCTCGAGACCAAAGTGCACAAAACTACCGATTGGATAAAAGGCGATGGCCTGTCAGATTAGGTGACGATGATGAGTGCACAAAAAAGAAAGAGCGTAGCCTGGCTTATAAGAAGCCCGTTATTAGCAGCTGATGTGCCGTATTGTGCCGCCTCGAATTACTCGTCAGATGGGCACCGCCGTTTTATATTCCCGCCCACCAATGGCTGTGAAACTAATACGTGGCGGCGAGGCTTTGATGAAGAGTTTCGGCCTGGTTGAGCTACATGCCTTGGTCAAACAGCCAGGCCCAGTACGCCACACGCATGTGCGTCCCTAACCAATAGTCGCGAATGATGCCCGCGCGGTGACCTTCTTGTCTCCCGGCCACTGCGTCTGTTGCGCCGATAGCCATTCATTCTGGCTGTGGCAGATTAAAAGGCTGCGTGTCGTACTGGCCTCGACGTTGTGCCCCGTACGAGCGTGCATTTGCTAGGTGCTACATAGTAATTATTATTAGGCAATGCAACGCACGCAGCCTTCTGCAACATAGACTCATCAGGGCTTCGGCTGCTAATACGACAAGACCCAGCCCGGGCGGCCAATATTCGGCGTGCCATTCGAGAGCAAGGCGCCAAGCTTTGGCCTCGTCGAAACTTTGCCCACTCTAGCGACCTGTTGCTGAAGAGGTTGCGCCATAGCTACCTACCTAGTGGTGAGGCGCGACAATGAGTAATTATGATCGAGAATAAAATTCGTCCGTGGCTTTAACTTTGGCATGTCATGGTGCTCGTTGAACCCTGGCCTTTGCTGCGCTGTCACTCCATCAAACCAAACCAATAACAGCCTGCTTAGCGGCTCCCCCTGTGTGTGTTGGGGGGTTGGCATTGGGTAATGGCGTGGGTTTGGGATTCGCTCCCCATCCAACTGATCTCCCCATGGCTCAAACTAAAACCTGTCTCTGTCGCTCATTCCCACACGCATACCCCCCCTGGTGACCTGATCGCCGAATTATTGGTCTCTTATCTTTTCTTCTTTTGCTTGCGACGTTGAATTTGTCCTTTGCCGTCTTTTATCGTCTCGCAACCTATCCTCGCGTTGCCTACTACCAATTCCCGCTCTTTTACTCGCCGTGGCGGTTGCGCCAGCTGGGGATCCATTCTCGCGCCAGCCCGTACGACCACTGCCGTGCTTTCGCGCTGTTGACAACCCAAAAAGAAGCTAGTTGCGCACGCCAGCGTTCTCGTTCCGCCCCGCCAGCGCCACAAGCCAAGTCTGGCCTCGCACGCTATCTGGCTTTATATAATTACAAGCTCAGCAGCACACCAGGCCAGTGGCCACTTGACCGAGGCTGCAGTTCGCGTCGCTTTCGCAGGGTCCAGCTGCGCAGCTTGTTCTTGATCGTTTGAGGCTCTGGCCCTTTACTTTCTTTTTGGTTTGTGGTCGGCTTTGTTGCACTTTCGCTTTGGCTGTATCTTGCGCTGGCTCTGTTCCGTATTAGCTCACCCTGCCACTCATATCCCGCAGGCCGAACACCTCCGCCAAAAAACAGTGAAAGTGGGAACACAACCCTCGGGAAGGCGCTCGACTCGCAACGTTGGACAACAAGCGCCCAACTTGCTCCTTTCATTTCCACGGCTGTGCCTCGCTTTTGTCGTGAAAGTCGGGTGAAAGGGACTGAACCTTGAGCAAAGGCATTTCTGCCGTGCTATAATGGAAGCTCTTGCTGCGGATGGCAATGCTGCGCGGCCCGTCAGTGTTGAGCATTCGGCACCCGATGCGTCGGTGGAGGAACGTAAGCCAGACGTGAAAGCTCTATCAGAAGCAGATCCCTCCACAGAAGCAGTTGCATCGACGACTGTCGCAGATCAGCCTGGGTCAGGAGCCGCGGTCGCCGCTCCAAGTGCCACTGTTGATGCCACGCAGACAGTCGACGCCACTTCCAAGTCAACTACGGACACAGCAACCCTTGCACAAAACCGGTAAGTGAACAATATCTGTGATTTTTAAATTTCTTTTGCTCTTCTTCGTCGCTCGTCTACTATGCCTCACCTTGGGCTTTGTTTGTGTTACTGGCCGTGGATTTTGCGAACACACGAGGACATGGGCGGACAGCCGCCGAGTTTGACGAGTGCCGACCTGCCTTACCTTAGCAAACACCGTCTTGCACCTTGTCATGCTGTTTTGGGTTGCCAGCTGCCAGAATTCTGGTGGGCAGCTAACTTGCAGCTGGCAAAACTCTTCAGTCATTTGCTGCTGTTCTCGCTCTTCTCAACCTCCCTTCTTTGTTCACAGCGAACATCAATCAACGACGGCGAGTGCCATCATTCACAAATACCTGTCTCCTCTCCTCGCCTGAAAAGCAGTTTCACGTTATCAACTTTGTTTATTTGAGCTGCATATGTTACCGAAGAGTTCCTAGTCAGGAGCATTCTACCGTTGGACACGCACCCTGCCTCCCTGCACCTACCTGGGCGTCTAGTGAGTTTTTGGTCGTGATAGCCATCACATTGCATTATCCTGGGCACACGTCGTAAGCAGTTTATGGGACTTCTCTTCATTGTCCTTGTTTCTATGCATCCTGCGGGCATAGCTTGCGTACTGGGGATATCTTCCGCGCCTACCTTTCCACACCACAGCCCGCTTCCTCTTGCGCACTGTTTCTTTCTTGTTGACATGATATGCTAAATGCTTGGCCCATTAACTAACAAAAGTAACAGACCAGTTAACGGCAACTCTGCGACAGACAGCCCCGTGGCAGGAGGAGGTTCCGCCCCCGTGGACTCAGCAGCAGTGGATGCCAACGAACCCGAAAGTGAGCTCAGCGACGTGCAATCACCAGCAGGCGCCAACGAACCAGAGGAAGAAATCATTGTGGGTGCCGACACCAGCAGCCGCCCAGCAAGACACTCCCTGCCTGCTGGAAATCTCAGTCAGGCTGACGAGACCATGGCAAACGCTGGCAGTGACGAACCGGTCTCTCATTATCCGAAAAGGAAGCGCACGTCGATATTCAACGATCTAAGCGAAAGTAAAATCGAGATCCCGACTTCCATCCGGGAGAACAGGACCGCGCTGCCTTCGTTCCCAAACAAGCCAAAGCCCCGCAGCAGTCTGGGTGGCGTAAAGGGGGTGCTTGTCGGCCACTGGCGAGATTCTGTTGCAAAAGATGACAAAGATAAGCATGCGGTAATTGGCTTCATTGATGTACGAGACAGACTGCGAACCCGCATCCAGCCTGTCAACAAGAACGGAGACTCGATTGCTGAAGAGTACCCGCTACCTCCCGGCCCTGGGGGCAGCTGGGTGACTTTTGACCGTATTCATTTCGTCGATCATCTCATAGGCCTCGACCATTATCAAGTCAAAGAATATGTTAGGTTGAGGTCCGCTGCGGTCGAAGACACAGAAGAGGAGCGCATAGCTGCCGAAACTGAAGCAGTCAAGATTGCCACCCAGCGGGGCAGGGAACTGCTGCAAATCGACAATCCTATTGTCCAGCCCCTCGTGGCCCAAGGCGCAGCACAGTCTGAGCCGGCTGGAACACCTACCGAGGCTGCTGACAGCAAACGGAGACGAACCAGCACTTCTTTTGTCTCTGTCGCTACGCAAGAAGAAACACCGCTGCAGTCCGATCGCGACCCGCTCGATCCCCTTCACGGAACTCGCCCCACGAGAATAGTTATTGGCTATTGGAAGGGGTCCAGCGAACAAGACCCGAGAGACAGACACGCTGTATACGGGATTCTCGGCCAAAACGACATGTTCCGCGTAAAGGTGGTACGTGAAACACGCGATGGTCGCTATGTCGATGGAAACTTCCCGTCTGGCGCCGGAGCGTTATGGATTCAGTACGACGAGGTAGAGTTTGAGCCGCATATCAAGCACCTCACCCGCCCTGAGACAAAAGAGTACTGCCGCGTCCGGCAGTATCAACTGGACCATGGAGAGTCGTCCCGAGAAAGAGCCGACAATGAAGCCAAGGCTGCCGCGGAAGCCAAAGCTCGAGCAGTGGCTAGCGCTTGGCAGTCTAATCAACAGGCGATTAGCCATGGCACGCTTGCCAAGCTCGTACCAAGAGACTCCAGCGACGCTGGTTCACCGCGAGGTCATGAGCTTCGCCAGCCTCGTCGCTCAGAAGTCAGGTCCGAGCTGAGAACAGAGTCGAGCCACGAGACATCGAGGGGCATGCGAATGTCCTTGCCCGATGACTCTAGGATTGGGGCGCAAGGTATGGAAGCTGTGGAGCGAGCAAATGCGTTGGCTCGACGTGAAATTTCACGCGCAGAGGCAGCTCAAGGTCGTGCGGATCGGCAAGCTGAGCACCGGGAGAGAGTAGCGGCCGCCGCTGCTGATGCTGCTCATGCTGCGGCTATTGCCTCCGGGACAGGTCCGTCTATTTTAACGCCACCAACCACGAATGGAAGTGGTAGGAATCTGTTCCATGAATCGGAGGACATTGAGCGCCTGAACCGTGTATGGGCACGACAAGAATCGCTGAGAATGAGAGCCGGCTCCGAAGACGCCAAAATGTATGATGGCGTCAAGTACGAGCGCAAGCCGACCGGGCCATTTATGGGAAAGCTCGTGTCGCAGGGGACCATTATCACGATCGATGGGGAGGATTATGTTGAGTACCGCGTGCTAACGAAGCCGTCGTTTTTTTAATGTGTGACGGACGTATCAAATCATTGGGAGGGTTTCGTGTGTTTATTCATTGGTTTGCGATGTTTTGTGCTAATCACATCTCCTATTGTCTACTATTTTCTTTGGGCGGTGGCCGTCTTGTTTGAGGCTTTCAAGTGTAAAGAAAGTTTGTTTCGTTTTGTTTGGGATGGATATACCAGAGATTGTAACGACGGGGCAGGCACAGGGGTGGCACATGGTTGAAGGCGCGGGAGGAGGTCACCATGTCCTTTGCATCTCTCTAGTTTTGCTTTCTTAGTCGTTTGCGTTTCCTTTGTACTCATTGCGCTTGGGAGGTTCATAATTGGCATTTTCTAACATGTTGTGTAGCGAAAGGGGAGGGTTGTTAATCCAACGCAAAGTTGAAATAATATATGCAAGAAGTAGTCTATTTTCTTTTCGTGTCTAAATCTCTCCCGGTCTAACAGGGATGACGGCCTCGTGACTTTCATGCTTCTGCCATTTGTCACAATGGCTATACTCATATAAAACAGGCTAATCATAGGAAGTAAAGTCGTTCCAAATTCATAAAAGCCACAACGCCCAAAACAATTTTTAAAGCTCCCCGTAATCTATATCATGCTTTTCTTTCATCTCGTCACTCCGCTTCCCCATGCTAACCATTAAAAAAAAATCAATAATCCAATGGCAGGCATCAACTATGACTGCTCCTTGGCTTCGGCGCTCTCCTTGTTCTCCGCCTCGTATCCTTCGAGCTTCATATCGTGAAGACCCAGCTCCTCTTCCTCTTCATGCGTGCGGTCGTAGCTCTTCTTCTCAATCTTGGGGTCGGGCGCAGGCGGGTCGACAAGGGGCTGGACGAAGCTGCTGGCAAAGGGGTCGGTGAGGATGACAGTGAACTTGGTCTCGCCTCGGATGGCGGCGTCGATGCCGTCAAAGAACTTCTCCCACTGGGTCCTATCATTCGCGGCGAGCGAGTCGCCACCCTGACCGGGGCCCTCGGCCTCGAAGATCTGGCTGTGGAGGTCGTTGCGGACCTGGGTCAGAAGGCCTTCGACGGTGGTGAAGCGGCCGCCCAGCGTGCCCGGGTTGACCTGCAGCTGCAGCTCTGGGCACTCGAGGGCACAGGTCTCGCTCTTGAGGATGTCACGGGCGAGGTCGGTCTCGCCGTCGACGGTGAGTGTAATGATTTCGCCCTGCTCGGGGATCTCGCCGCCCGTCTTGACGTCGTTGGATCGGTAGCCGCAGGCGTCGCAGACGGTGGACATGAGCACGACCTGCTTGAAGTGGGGGATGTCCACCATCTTCATGTGCGTCACGCAGGAGTGCATGCAGCCGGGGCAGGTGGCAGGGAAGTCGTAGACCTCGTTGGGGATGATCTCACCATCAGCGGTGAGGCCGGGGTTGGCAAAGGTAGTAGCCTGGCTGGGGTCGCTGTCTCCGAGGCCGAGGGCTTCGTTTTGCTCGGATGTGCGCGGGTACTCACGCTTCTCCCACTTGCCCACACCGTCCTTGAGGTCGGGCGCGATGAAGGAGTTGCCGGCGGGGTCGTCGACATAGACGCGGAAGGGAAACGACTCGCCGAGGAGCATGGCGCGGCCCTTGGCGATGATCTGGGCGATTTGGGGGAAGATCTCGGGAGCCTGCTCCTTTCGTGCCTCCTGGCCAAGCTCGAGGTCGTCGATGACGGTGGAGAGGAGGCCCTCAACGTTGGTCAGCTGGCCGCGGCCGGCGGGGATCTCGAGGTCCAGCTCGATGAACTTGACGACGGCGGTGTCGGCCTTGATGACTTGGCGGCCAAAGTCGCCCATCTCGGTCAGGCGAAGCTCGTAGTGTGTGCCCTTGGGCTGGATCGAGCCGGCGGGTTGGATCTCGTTGTTCTGGAAGCCGCATTGTTCGCACTGGAAGGACGTGATGACTACTTCGCGGAAGTAGGGGATAGAGGTGAGAAGGATTCGGGTAGTGCCCTGTGAAAGTCGGTTAGTATACTGGAGATATTGTATTGGCGTATTCATCAGGTTCCTGTCCTACATTTTCGTGGCAGTTCATGCAGAGCGACTCAACCTCCTCGACGGGCTTGACATCGTCGCTGTCAGTGGCCTCGGTGGTGCCATTTTGCGCAGGCTTGAAGTTGGCGACCTTGCTTCCGATGGACTCGAAGAACTCGGAAGGGTTCTGCTTGGAGGTGATTTGCTCGTCAGACGCCATTTTGTTTTCGGTGCTGGTAAAACGGCAGGATGTTGAGGTTGTGACAGTTCTGTAAGTAATGTATCGGCGGACGTCGCAAAACTTATTTGTGGAGGGGCTCTAAATTTTTTTTGGAGGGGTAGTGCGAGATTGGGGGCGGCCGGTTATGTCATGCCACCAGAAACTGTGGAACTGGGGTGCTCTGGCAGCATGTTCTAGGCGCTTGTAGAAGCTTCCGGCTGGCGCAGGGTCCAGCCAGCCAATCTTGGCCGAGGGAATGCGCCGCGCTGGTGCTGAGTAGTAGTGGCCTTGATGCTGAGTCGTCCGTACTGAGTAAGATGATGTGCAGCTCCGCGGGCCTTTTTCAGATATCTTGATACTGGCGGGCATACCAAGTCTGGCGTTAAGAGCGCTCTCGTGGAATGATGAATCTCATCGCACGCAGATTGTAATAATTTGATTGGAAAGGCACGTCATATCTGCCTCATCCTTTCTGCATGAAATTGGCCAGGCTGAGGGAGCTCGGGGGCTGCTTCTGCTGAGACAGGAGAGCCTGCAAACCTGCCTTGCGATTCTTGGCTCGCTTCTTGCTGCTTGCGTTTGCCTTTGTAGGGGTAGACTTTTCCTGGGTGGCAGGCTTTGGAACAGCTGCCTTTCTGTTGGATTTGGGACGGAAAGGCTGATCAGGCGCTGGAAGCCGTATATTGGTGTTGGTGTGGCAGTGGCCGCAAGTGATGACCATCATGGGCCCTTCTGTCGCAGCTGTAGATGACGCGACGGTCGCCGCCTTGGCACCATTCTTGCGCTTTCCTGTCTTGCGTCGTGACTCAAGTGCTAGCTTTGTACCCTCGCCCGGCACCATAATATGGCCACAGGCTGCGCAGACGTGCTGACGCTGGAGGTCTGGCGGCGAGATGCCTTGCTTGGCCTGCATCTGAGCCCGTTCGCTCATCAGGTGAGCTGAGGTCTCGGGCAGGGTCTCCCGCAAGAGGTGCGCGGCATCGTTGAGGAAATCAATCGTCAACGAGGCTTGTTCGGAAGCCATTTCAGTCCATAGGAGGGCACATGAAAGCAGTGCCGTCGTGGAAAGATTTTGTCACGGATGGGCTGGCGCGCCAAAGTATGTGGAGTTGGCTCTGCGAAAGCTCGGCCGCAGCTAAAATTCGTCTACAAAGCTTCTTCTACCCGCACGCCAATGCACCCTACCCGGCACCGCTCCTGCCGTCCACAACGCCTTCTTAAAAAGTACGTCACAAATCGTAATCTCATTCGTTCATCATGTCCGGCGAATCTCCCAAGTAATTTCTTTGATGCTCACTTCCTCATTGGACTTTTCATCATAGTCGAACCACTCGCCATCAGTCAGCTCAATGCCGGTAAACTTGGTTGGGGTATCGATGCCTTCCGCGAGCCACTCGCCCTGAAAGATCCCATTAGTTTCCCGACCTTTTTTTTTACTCGATATGTAATTGATACGTACTTCCGGATTGAATTCAGTGAATTCCAAACCTCTGCAGTCAAACTCAATAATCTTCTGAGGCTTGGGAGGCTCGGTTTGCTGATAAGCAGCTGGCGCAGCCTTGATGGTGGCAGACGACTCTCTCTATGAAAGTATTAGCAGATGATGATGAAATGAAGCCATAATGTCAGAAGTATACTTGCCTTGCAGTTTTTGCACTTCCAAACAAAGTTGGCTTCGCCGCGGCTGCCACTCATTTCATTTTCTTCCTATTCATTAACGTGTGAGCGTTGTGTCCCATACGGCAGCGAGGCACACGTACAAATCGGTTAACTCCAACAAAGTTGCCATGAATCTCTCGGCAAGAAGTGCACTGCACCCTGAACATGTACCAGAATGCACTGTCCTGTGTGTCAAGAGGCCGAAGGTTCGTGACGCTGGTGTTTGTAAGCAGGATGAACGGTTCATCATGACATCAAGCAACATACCCCGTCAGCTCGGCGCTGAGAAGAAGGGTAAACATGGCAATGTGCTCTAGCGACGAAATATGGCCTGTAAATGCGAAATTTACGTTAAACGACTGATGTTGCAAGCTATCACCGGCGACTCTTTGTCCCCTCTCTTGTCTTTCGCCTTGTGGTGGGTGACAGGACCACCCATGCACGACACATTGGTGCCAACCACGTGACCAAACTATAATTCTCCAAACAGCCAGTACCCATCCGGCGTGATTTCACGCATCTGCCCCGACTCAGCAATTGAGCTCGCCGCTACATATCACAGATTCTATGCACGGTTTCCTCGCCGTCCAAATGACGTGGTAATGCAATCGCTGTGGAACAGAGCTGGACAGGCTCACCGCACCGGCTGCAAAGCCTGCGGCACCGCCATCAATGCCCTCGGCAGGCGGGCGACGACGGCTGCCCAGCGCCGAAAGCCCACATTTGCGGAAATATTTACAGCATGCTACAGCTCAGTCTTCGCCACGGCTGCCGTTGTTGATGCAATGGTAAAGGAAGATCGGCGAAAGGACCTCGATCGTCAATTGGAGGAAGCTCGACACGAATTGAAGGTGTTGCTCGACCAAGATTCGCAAGCCTCACCTGGTACAGAGAATTCGACCGACGAGCTCAACCTTCGACAAATGAACTTTTTGTGGAAGGCATTGAAGAAGATACACGCCGACCGACCATATTTAAAGGAAATTGACAAGCCTGCGACAATACCTGCCTCCGAGCTTCTCGATTCGCTCCGACACGACTACTACGGATGCCCGACCGAGGAGAAACTACGCGCCGGCCGGAAAATAGATTACGCAGCGTTGGAGAGGGCCATTATGGAGGAGGAATCAAGTAACGAGACGCCATCTTTTGGGCCTCGCAGCGAGAAACACCTTTGGAAGGACACCTCAGCCACGCTGGACGTGGTCCAGAAACTGTTGGAGCGTGCAGCTGCCATCGACAAGGACGCGACGCCAAGTCCAGCCTATGATGATGCACAAGAGATGGCTCAATCGCGAAAGTCTGATTACCTACACAGGGCTACAGATTGGGCTAAGGCACAGGAGATGACGGTCGCGGTAAACAAGATTTTCCGCGACATTCTTGCTGCGCCGTTGGGCATCAAAGAGAAGGTGGGCAGGATATGCTACAATATTCTCATCGCACGACACTCGCCAGATATTCATACCTATAACACCCTGATCGTGGCTTTCGACAAAGCTGGATACCATACTCTGTCCGACGCCTTGATCGACTCTTACTTTCACGGACGATTCCTGAAGCCAACCCGGTCGACGTTTGTGGCCATTCTAAAGCACTATAAGAGCACAAACAATGCCGAATCATTCCTCCGCGCGCTGGCGTGCATCACAGGGCGTGATACCAAGACTGGCGCCAAGATTCGACGAAAGCACGTCGAGGACATTAAGGAGACGAAGTCGCTGCAAAGGTGGGCGGTAAATGACATTGTCCGCACCCGCACCGGCGACTATGTATGGGAGCACGTGCCGCTTCACCAACCATTGGTCGAGGAACTCATCCACGGACTACTGCACTTTAAGCTCTTTGACCAGGCGGCACGAATGTTTGTGACCAGCCTGCTATGCGGAGTGCGTTTAGGTGGTAGCGTCGTGCGGCAGCTATTCGACGAATGCATCTATGCATTAGACTACAAGGCAGCGTTGCGACTTGTACGGGGTTTCCTACGGTACCAGCAACGCTGGCGCGAGCTTTTGCTGGACGGCGAGCAAGACGGCTCGTATCTGGTGAACCGCGCCTATGTGCTGCTCGACCTTTGCGGCCTTGGTGAAGCTGGTGGAAAGATCTCAAAGAGAAGCCTGGCGAGACTGCAAATCACCGAAGCCAAACTGGTGGACTGTCTGAGCACATTTGCCGAGGTCGAAGCCTCTGCCAGTGGGACGGAACTAACGCGCAGACCGCGTCCGAATGACGAAAGTAAGAGCCGTGTTCTGCAGCTGGAGAGCATTTGGAAAGACTATGTGCTTTCCCGAAAAGCCACCGCGTCCATTGAGAGCAAGCTGCTGTACAACCATTACCCGGCTGAGTTCCGCACAACTATGGCCTTGGAGACGGGACGCTTTGCAGTAGATCGATCTGCGCAATTGGGCGTAGAGTTTGCTCAAATTACTGGATTGGATACGCAAGAGCACGCTGGTGAGATGGCCAGCTCGGTGGAGGAGGAAGAAAGAACAGAGCTACCAAAGCAGCGCAGCATAGATGTCGACGCCGAGCCAGTACGGCCTAACAGCGAGTACAGGCCTATAGCGCAAGGCCGAGCTGGTGCTGAGATGCTAGCGATACGGAGAAGACAGGATACCGGAGTATCGCCTGTACTTCTCAGATGGCACGCGGATGAGAGGGAGCGGTCGGCCGGGCATTTGGGCCGGCTGGCACTCGGCGTGTAGGATTTGGGCGCATGCATACATTTTTGAGGAGTGAAGCGTTTCTTTGTACTAGTAGCACAATAACTAGAAGTTAAATTATACCACGAGCACGACAGTGCATGTATGAATGGAATATTACTCAATCAGGGCTTTCGGATGTGTTGTGTCGGATGCTAGTAAAGCTGCATTGCATGTGCATGGTGTCTGCAATAAGAAGTTGATCGTCACAAAGCAGGACCTACAATAGTTTACGAAACACTCATTATTAGTACAAGTCCGTTACACAGGCAGGGCTTTACTGGGTACGGGGTACTGTGCGCAGTAGATGTAGTTGTACGGGATGGGGGTTTGTGTTTGCTGTGTTACAGCCTGTCGTTGCGCCAGGGGCTTGCGGTGGCGCCTACAGCATCTTTTGATCCTTTTGTTTACTCACAGAAGGCACCTGGGTGCAGCCGGTTTGACCTCGTTGCCTATGAGGAAAAACCATGAGTTCGACCATTTCCTGGGAAACAAATGATGTAAGCTGCGCGTTCAGTGGCACAACTTTTACCAAAACCTCGCGACTTCCCCACCTCTGGAAACGGCCTGATGGTTCATCTTTCATGTGGTTTAGATCTTGGTAAGGAATACGGAGCGTCTTCCTAATGGATTATGAGAAGGAAAACAACATGACTAACGAAAGTCGAGAGCTTACTAGGAACCATGAGCGTATTGCCAATGAAGCTAGAGCATTGACGCTCGTCTCTACACACACGACAATCCCTGTGCCTAAGCTCCTCGGGCACGGGGTTCATCCAGATGGCCGGCAATATTTAGTGACCGAACGTATCGAAGGCATAACGCTGAATCAACTTTCGCGGTGAAAATGCTCATTTCTTGGAGAACATCACCATGCCAGCAGCTCGGGGTGCAAAACCTGCGTAGAAAAAGCTTATTCAAATGCACTTGAGTTCCTTCAAGGTACTGTTCTGCCCCAGCTTGCGAAGTTAAAGTCTCATCAGCGCGGTCTTGAGGGGTTCGTCATGCCTCCTCAGTGGCTGTCTGCTGGTGTTCGACCTGGATGGCAAGGACACTGCTGGGACACTCTTCCTCTTCGTGAGGCCAAGTATGTTTTCCAGCACGGCGATCTTGCCGCTCACAACATCATGATTGATCCGCAAACGCTGCAAGTCAAAGCCCTGATTGATTGAGAATACGCGGGGTACTTTTTGCCTGGAGCGGAGAGATGTGCTGGAACATTGGATGGGGACGCCTATGATCAGCGCGCTTCTCAATTTGCAAGTGCCATAGCGGAGTTTATTCCCGTAGACTATATCGCATGCTATGATGAATTGGATGATGAAGACAGAGTGGGATGGGATAAGCTCATTGCTGATGGAGAGCTTCCTCGTCGTGATCGATTGCAGCAGATGGTAGCAGATTACAAAACAGATGGCATTGAGGCGGAAGCATGTAACGGCGAGGGCAAGGCACTAGTTTAGATTGAGCTTACCAACCTCTGTTTATTAGTGCCTGATTAATTGTTTGTACTTTTCATACTCATGAAGACGGGGGCCATCGGTCCAACCTCTCTATTCAGAGGTGCCCGCGGAAGTCTGGGAATCGAATAACTTCGCAGATGTCGTACGGCAGCTGCTGGTGTGGGTGGGTAACCCAAGCTGTGCCGCCTGTCAAAGTCTCGCCGTCCACTCAGCTGCGGCCGGATGGCAACCGTGGATCCGTCCGGCATCTTGATTTGTTGGACACTTTCTGTGTCAAAAGACCGGTCCGCCATCCCAACCTAACCGCGACAGGCTCACAGTCAGGAACCGACGTGGGGCGATGCAGCGCGGTTAACGACAGAACAAAACGACGTACGAGTTACGGAGTGCAGGTCGTTCGTCAGAGGTTGACACGAACACAAGCTCGAAATCCCCGTGCACAGTGGAACCGGCAGGCCCTGTACCTCTGTGCCTTGTGCGCCACTGGAGGGTCTTGAAGAACGAAGACTGTGTAGCGAAGCCTTCCGACTCGCGAGAAAACTGGGGAAGAAAGGATAGACTGGAAGGGACAAAGTAGGCAAGAAGTAGGCAAATGCCGGCCTCCAAGGGGGCTTCGAAAATACTATGGTACCATGGGAAACACGACCTTCTGACGTCTCTTTTGCAATTTCACATACCTTTGTCCGGTACTGTACGGGGTGCAGCATATCCAACCGAGACAAAACAGCCACGCGCCGCAGCCTCTCAGCGTCCAAGCTACCGGCACTACGCACGTCACAAAGGACCCTGAATTCCTGTGGCCCGACTCTAATACATAGTACGAGTACTCCGTACCTACTCCGTACTCCTGTGTGTCGCTTCACCGGCTGCGAGCCCTGCTGCTTGTGATCTACCATTGTTCCAGCATATCCCAGCACCTGTGGAACCGCAACCCGCTTGCCTGCCCGCCCGCTACCTGCAGCCGCAACAAGCTCCTGCATCACGGCGCAGCTGTACTTCTGGGCTGCTCTTGGGCACTCTCTTGTCCTTTGACGGTACTTGAGCGGTTTTCCTTCCTCTTTCATTCGCATCACACATATACGGCTTCACCGGCTGCTATAGGTCCCCTCCCTCTTTCTGCTTCATCAGTGGAAATTGGCGTCGTCAACTAGGAGCCACCAAACTGATCACGCGCCGTCGCCTGTGGTCCGTGACGACTCACCTGTGTCTGTACCCGCTGCTCGCGACCACACACCGTGGGACCGTGGAACCGTGGGACCGGAATCTGACCGCCAAGTTCCGTTAGCTCCAGCTAAAAGTCAAAGGAACGATTCATTCCCCAGATTTTTTCTATTTTTTCCTCCCTTCTCCTTTCGCCTCGGACCGTTTCATTCATTTATCAAAAGGCTCGCTCTGGTTACTCGTTGCTCATCCTCGGACCGGTAATCCTGATCTGCCGGGAAGTTTGCCCTGCCCTTATTCACCCGTTGGGCCGTTGTCAACCGTTTGCGCGCCGCGGTTCTTGTTAGTCGCGACCGTTGTCCTTTACCCGCTCGCGACACCTTTGCCAACGCTGTGCTTGAGCGCACGCGGAAACAAATCGTCCAATTGATTTCGCGATTGCCAGCACCAGCATGAAGTTTGGACGCAAGTAAGTCCTTTGCCGCCATCCCCTTGCATTATGGCCTGGCGCAAGCTCTCGCGCGAGCGACACCATCGCACCCGTGCATCACATGCTGACCCCGACTCTCAATACAGTCTCCCACGCAACCAGGTCCCCGAGTGGGCGGCCTCGTACATCAACTACAAGGGCCTCAAGAAACTCGTCAAAGCCGCGGCCGAAAAGTCAAAGAACGGAGAGGAGGTGGATCCTGCAGGTGGGCGGCCTTTTTGACTTTTGAAATCCCCTGCCTCGAACCGCGTAGGGGGACCGACCCCGGCAGTCACCTAACGAAAAATAAATGTAGAAATCTTCTTCGCCCTCGATCGAAACCTCGAAGATGTCGACTTCTTCTACAATAAAAAGTACGCAGAGGCTTGCCGCCGCGTGAGCCTCCTCCAGGATCGCTATGGCCGCGTTCCCGACGTCGTCGCCACCCTCGACGAGGACGAGGTCGAGGAAGTCATGGGCGCCCTGCTCGAGCTGCGCACCCTCCTGCGCAACCTGCAGTGGTTTGGCGAGATTAACCGCCGAGGCTTTGTCAAGATTACCAAAAAGTTTGACAAAAAGGTGCCCGACATCTCGGCCCAGCGCAGCTACATCTCTACCAAGGTCGACCCCAAGCCCTTTGCCAAAGACGGAGCCATCTCCCGCCTGCTTGTCGAGATTAACCGCTGGCTGTCTTCCCTCGGAGACGCTCAAAACTTTGACGACTCCATGTCGGACCGTTCTACCCGCTCCCTTGGCCGCGCTTCTACAAAGGCTATGCTAAACCTGCCACAGGCGCAGCTCGATGTTCTGGACCAGGCGGTCCGCGCTGACGATGCTGCGGCTCTCCAGTCTGGCCTCGACGCGGCCAGCATCGGTTCCGATTCCGCAGCCCAGACTCTCATGCTCAACCTGCTGCAGAGGTCCATTTCTGGCCGTTCCAGGAAATGCATCACGTTCTTGCTCGGCCAGATTAAAGACCTTGACGAGCCGGACGACATCAATGGCCGCAACTGCATTCACAGGCTCGTCATTCATATCGGGCGAACAAAGTCCGCCGCCAACGACGACGAGCCCGGCGCCACGTACCCAGTCCCTGTTGGCACGCAGTTCACAAACAGACATTTGCAGCCTGCAGTATCTACATCGATCCCCATCAAGGCCATCAACACCAAGGAATCGCACCTCCTTGGCAAAGACGACGAGGCAGTGCAGCTACTAGAGTTTCTCTTTGACCAAATGCAGGATACGCAGAGGATTGCTTTGCGCAAGCGAGACTCGTTTGGACGTCTGCCGCTGCATTATGCCGCCCAGTTTGGCTTTGTCGTTGTCTGCCAGATTATCATGGCCCGCATGCAATCTTGGGACATGTTCAACGTCAAGAATGGAATCGACGCACCAGAATGGCAAGATAGCGACGGCTATGCGCCGTTGCATCTCAGTGTCATTGGTGGTCACCCACTGACGACCCAGGCTCTTCTGCAGGGAGAGAACTGGCAGGGTAGCAGCGAGACGAAAGCCCAAATCCGCAAAACTGTGGGCAAGTCTGGTGCCGTTTTGGCATTGGCTACAAAGTCAAACTACTCCGTCATTGTGCAGATGCTTGTCGATGCTGGCGTGGATATCAATTGGGCCGACAAGACGGGCGAGACGGCGCTACATGTTGCAGCACGTTTCGGGCACAAAGAGTGCGCCGAGGTTATTCTCAAGGGCAGCGACTCACAAAAGGCGAATGTGGAAATGACCGAGAATTCGTATTCCTGGACGCCGCTCCACGTTGCTGCAGTCGACGGCTCTCTCTCCGTGGTTGAGCTGTTGATTGCTGCCGGCGCCGACCTGCTGAAGCCGGATTCGTCTGGCTGGACCGCAAAGGAGCACGCAACGCTCCGTGGACACATGGAGATTGCACGGCTCATTGCTTCTTACATTCCCGAGCAGCAGGCCACAGCGCAGCCCGCTGCTGAGCCGTCGCCCAAACTGAACCCTGTTGACAACTCATCCATTGACGGCCGCCGTTCTAACGGTACGAATACCGTGAGCAGGCCGATTGAGTCGGTCAAAACCTTTGGTCATCGTTATCTCCAGGATGAGAGCCTGATTCTTGTCAGTCTTGGCTCTATGGACCTGCGCAAAGCGACCGAGGCAGTCAACCTCGACCGTGTCCCGCTCACCGAGGCACACAGCACGCAACTTGACACTGCCCTGTCTGTTGTTGTCTCTGCGAATGGCGCTGCTGGTGAGCCAACCATCATTGATCTTCCAGTCCATGAGGGAATTGCCACGGAGCCCGTAGTGTTTACCGCCAGCGATGCGGCCAAGGTCAAGCTTTTGTTTGACATTGTCCCAACGTACTCTGGTAACCAGAAGAACAAGATTGGAAGAGGTGTCGCGCTACTGTCTACCATTCGACCAACCATTGGATCACAGCGAATGAACTTGCAGGGCGATGTTTGCGTGCCCATCATGTCCAGCAACCTTGACGTTATTGGAACTGTCAACTTTAACTTTCTCGTCATCACACCGTTCCACCATCCCAACATGGAAATCACCTCGAGGCAGACATACTGGAAGAAGCTTGAATCGACCATGCTCATTGGCCACCGTGGCTTAGGAAAGAATGTCACGTCTAACAAGTCGTTGCAGCTCGGTGAAAACACGCTGCCGTCATTTATTGCTGCAGCCAACTTGGGTGCACAGTACGTCGAGTTTGACGTCCAGCTGACAAAGGACCATGTCCCAGTCATCTACCACGACTTCTTGGTCAGCGAGACGGGTATTGACGCCCCCGTGCATACCTTGACGCTGGAACAGTTCCTTCACATCAACCCAGACAGCCGCCGGCCGGGCGAGCAGGTGCACCGGCAGACGAGCCACAAGGACTCCTCACCTGAGGGACGCCGGCCCAGGAGTAGTAGTTTTACCCCGAAGCGTTCGCAGTCCATGGGCTTCGCGGGCACTGGGCACGCAGAGATGGAAGAGCGCATGAAGCACACGCGAGACTACAAGGAAAAGGGCTTCAAGGCCAATTCGCGCGGCAACTTTATCCAGGCGCCGTTTGCGACGCTGGAGGATCTGTTCCGACAGCTGCCCGAGCATATTGGCTTCAACATCGAGATGAAGTACCCCATGCTGCACGAGACGGAGGAACACGACATGGACACGTACGCCGTGGAACTCAACTCGTTTTGCGACACTGTGCTGTCCAAGGTGTACGACCTGGCAGGAGAACGCCACATCATCTTTAGCTCTTTCAACCCAGACATTTGCCTGTGTCTCAGCTACAAGCAGCCGTCCATCCCGATCCTGTTCCTGACAGATGCGGGTTGCAGCACCGTCAGCGACATTCGTGCGTCGTCGCTGCAGGAGGCGATTCGATTTGCCAGCCGCTGGAACTTGCTGGGCATCGTGTCTGCCGCGGAGCCGCTCATAAACAGCCCGCGGCTGGTGAGGGTCGTCAAGGAGAATGGATTGGTGTGTGTGAGCTACGGAGCATTGAATAATGATTCAATCATGGTGCAGGTACGTTTTTACGCAAGAAATTTTGTTGCAACTAGACTAACAATGACAACAGCGTCAAGTAAAGGAGGGCATTGACGCCGTCATTGTAGACAGCGTCCTGGCTATCCGCAAGGGCCTCACGGCCGGAGAAGAGAGTGCAGCGGTGGTCGTGGAAGAGACAGCCAAGGCAAACGGCAGAGCCGCGGGCGAAGAAGTGCTCAAACCCGTGAGCGAATAGATAGGGCCGTGGGACTGCCTTGGTTGCGGAGGGAATCGGGACAAGCGTTTCAACAAGGAACACGCAACAGGAGGAGGGGGGAAAGGCTGCTCAACCGCCTACCTTTGGAAGGAACTACAGCATAGCATTACCGAGTATTCATTATTATCATCAGTGACAGTAAGAACGAAGGAGATACGAGCCTCGGGCTCTCTTGATGCCCCCGCTCCGAATTGCCATCTGTGCAGAACCCACTTTGTGAAGCGATGGGCATGTTACATGCAAAACTAATCATGGGCTTTTCCGGAAATCCCATCCTTGCACTGCCGCAGCCTCGTTATGGGGGGCGTATAAACGCCATGACAAAAAAAACATACCATAGTAATCACGCAACAAAAAAAAAGGTACCGCGGCATAAAGAAGAAAAAAGAAACTTGTTTTCGGCAAGTAAAAGAAAGAAAGAGATTTTTTCGTGTAAATTCCCCGCCCTCTTTTCTTCGGCGCCCCAGGTACTGCCAAAGAAGTTTTACTCGGCCGCGCCGTCGCCCTTGCATCATCAGTGCGCTGCGCCGCCCGCTCCGCCGCCGCCGCCACCTCCGTCTTCGGGGGTGGCACCGAGAAGGCGAGCCACAGCCTCGGGCCGCTATGATTTGCAAGCCCGCTTGCTGGTCTGTGATTGTTCCTGTGCCTGAATTCTACACCAGGTTGAGTACCTTGCAGCATACATACATACTCGTACATAAAAGCTCCATCTTACGAGGCCGTGCGACGCGGGACCCCTAGGGGTTTTGCCGGTTACGACGAGCAAATCAAGAGCCGTAGTCGTCTCTTGTCTTGTAATTTTTTTTTTTACTTTTCCCGGAGGATCATTGTGGAGGATGTGCGAAGCAAAAATGCCATTTTTTGTGTTGTTTTTCCCCTCCTCTATCATGATCTGCGCGCCTCTTGTTTTTTTCTTTCTCTCATGCAGGATGCCTTTCTTTTTCAACGCTTCATTTTCGTCATATATGAGAAAAATGTATGCTCTAGTCATGCTTGTTGCTTTTCCGCCACCATAACACGGCTGGATGGAGAAGGGTGTGTGTGGTGTGTTAGTCTTTCTCTGTTAGGTTTAGGCTTGGCCTATGATGCGACGGGTGAGGCCGTTGCGCTCGGCCGGGGTACCAGGCAGCCGGATATATCGCAAAGATACCCATGGTACCCAGTGATAGGGAAATGGGGAGGGGAACGAAAAGGCACAGAGGTTCAAATCGGCGAGTTTGTATGTGTACTGGCACGGCAGCAGCGCCATCTTTCTTTCTTTTGGGGAGCCACTCACACACAGCTCGCGGTACGGCCGTACAATCAACTCATACTTTTTTTTTTGCTTTTTCATTTGGAGTGGCTGTTATATGCACGAGATATGTGACATTTTAAGAACCTGATGCGCTAAATTAGATCGCACTCCCCCAGTGCTATCCGTACTGTGCTTTAGTAGGTGTGAACCGAAGATATGGGGGATGTCAAAAAAAGAAAACATGGTGCGTTCTAAAGGGAGGAGGAGGGGGGGTTGGGTGTGGTTGGTTTGTGGCCATGGAGTGGATTCGATCGAGTTAGTGCCGCGCCTGCTTGTGTACGAGTATGAGTCGTGTTAGTGGGATTTTTTTTTTGCTTGTGTTTCCTTTGTAAGACATGCGCTACACAATGGAGAGGGGTTTTATGGATGGATTGAATTGGTTGCGTAAGAAGCTCGCTTATGGGTTGTTGACGTCGAGTCGAAACATCGGTAGTAATGTCTTAGTTATACATAGGATGCAGAAAAGTTGCCCCAAATAGCATCAATTGCTCATGCCGTGATTGTCAAACAATGGCAATAACAATGACACACGCGATTAATTTAAAGCTACATAAATAAATAAATAAACGTCAATATCAGCACATGGCATTTGAGACAACAGAGCTGAGTTAACAACGTGGTAGTGTGCGTGTCGTAGCGTATAGTGGCAAAATGTAACCAGACTTATGCAACTCCAGCACACAAACGGGCTAACTCAATCCAAACTATTTGCAAGGCTATGCAGGCTACGGGACGAACCTGCGCAAGCGCAAAGCACAGATACGGAATTTGTATTTCCATTCGCTTCGATTGCATCATGCAATCCAACGCTACTGGTGAGGTTTGTAGTCCTGAAGCTAGACATGCAGGCTATCCCGCACAGAGACACACGGCGCTTGGCAGCAAAAAACTAACCACGTAGCAAAAAGAAGACCACACACACACACACTTTTTGAAAAATTAAGGGTCGTTTGTAAAATATCCCGTGTTAGTAGTGCTGTCTATTCGTCTCCCTCGAGAGGTTGGAGTATTTCCCCGAGTGGTTGGGAATAGTGCTGCTAGAAAAAGAGCCTAACGGCAGCGTTGCAATCCTGATTGACACATCGATGCGTTGTTCCCTTCTTGTCTCCTTATTTCTGGAGATCGTTCGCTTACGCGGGCCTCGGCGAGGGAGCCCAAGACTCTGAACTAACCATGACAAGGTCGGCAAGGGTTTTTAAGCCGACGTCGTCGGCTTTTCCCCCCGCCCCTTGCGATGGGACGATTGAGCTTCCCGCCCAGTGAGATTTGCCATGGGGTGGTTGGTACTTAGCTTTGGGAATAGTGTAGGATCGCGGCGGCGCGCAAAACATACTGGGACGAACCACTTCGATTTTTTGAATGGATCAGGCTAAGGAGGGGGGCGTGTGGATGGTGCCATGTTATTCTTTTTTTCGCAACTTTAGCTGGCGTTGCCCACCAGACTTATGCAAGCACTTACATGGTATGAAAAAAAACCACCAAGGAAAAGAAAAAATACAGCGCATACCGTTGCAGTACGTCGCTAAAAAAGAAAACGGTTCCATCGCTGGACACCACTTACCCCCACGAAACCCTCTCGATGGAGCGATACGTTGAGTTGTCTAGCGCGATACTTGTTCTCAAATCGATCAATGTACCATCTTGATCCCGTCAAAGTACTCCCATGGTGGTCCGTAAAGCGGGCAACGTCGCCCGCTTGCATAGCCAACCCCCGGCTGCCGCCATCTCCGTGCCGTCTTGACTGGTCGACGGAACCTTGCCGGGCCAGCAGCGCGAGGAGGCACCGGGGCGAGGGAGGGATTCTGCTGCTGCTCCATTATCGATTGTTAATCTGTACGATAAAATTGAATAAATACACGCCCTTCCAAGCGCAGTGGCTCGCCTTTTTTCGATTTTCATCACGCCGCAGGCAATTTGCATTGCATTAATATCGCCCGTGATGCCCATATCGCCGCAGGTGTGGGCGGGGAGCGCGGGATGGCGCTCCGAGTGCAAGGGGTGTGGCTGCCCCGACTGGCTGGGGCTGGCGTCTTTTTAATGGAGATGGGCAAAAAGAGGGCTTGCGTGGGCTTGTTCACCCATCAGATATCAACTTTGTCTCGACAGCTTGTGCATATTTTGGTGCGGACTCCATACATGACGCCTTTACATGCACTCCTTTGCCAGGAGCGGGGGAGCATGCCCATGTACAGTACGAGCACCCATGGTGCTACCAGGGGACCATACAATGCATGAGTAAATATGCGAGGTGTCGTTTGCCGGGCTGCTTCCGCATCTCGCCTGCGCATCTTGGCTTTTCCCTCCCGGGATGATGCGACCCCCGGCCCGAAGCTGCTGCGGATACGGCTGCGGATGCGGGTGCGGATGCTGGTTTGCGGGCGCTCTCAGACGGGCCGCTCACCGAGCGAGGTGTTCAATATCCCTGGCTTCTATTATCGCTTGGTATTTGGCCGTTCCTTCGGGCTTGTTCATTCTCGTACGAGGCGAAGAATTTACGTTGTTGCCTGCATATATTGCAATGTGATAACATGCAGCCAGTAGCGCTGCCGAACAAGGTAATATGCTGACCCTGGCGGCCCCCATCCGTCTGGTGACCGGGTTACTGGGTTCGTGTGTGGTATCACTACCCCGCTCTGGTTGATAGGCACCGCGACATATCAGATAGAGTCGAGGCTGCGGCTATTACTTGTGGTGTTTGCTTAATGGGATTCATAGCAACGGCTATTTTGTCGGGTGCGCGAGATACACAGCTAGCATCGTTGCTGATTGCCGACTGTTGGCTTACATAGACCTCGAGCTTGGTTGCGAGGGAATCATTAAGCCAGTATCCTCTCTGTATCTTTCCTAAATGCTGAAAATAACTGAAGGGTACATCTCAGCGCTGACCTCTGACGGTGCCCAGGGAGAATTTCTCATCGTGCAGCCGACCCGGCCACAGCTACTGCAGCATTGCAGGTAGACCCTGGTAGATTCAGAGCCACCCACGCGTTTGGGCAGGCTGCCGTGCAGTCATGCTGGGTCATATGCACGGCCGCTTTCTTTGCAAACCTGCAGCTGGTCTGCCTGTCACGTTCGTGTCGCAGATAGAGTCTTCACCCGCCTGGAAGTCCCTCATTGCGCGGGCATTGATCGTAGCGCATTCAAGCACGTTTCTCATATCGACGCGGTATTCGCAGCTTCTCTTGCATTCCCGCTCATACGTACAGGTTTGGTGACCTCATACCCGTTTCGTAAACAGGAATCGGTTCTCTCCCATGTCCCAAGAAAGGGACTGGCGTCGTGGGGCAAAGGCGGGGATATTGCCGCGCAGTTCTATCCATGTACGAGGTAAGCCTCTGACAGACTGAATCCAGCTGTGTGGCTGCAACGCCAACAGGAAAAAGCAATTATTCCAGCCACGACCAGACTTCAGGCTTGCTGTCTTTTCTGACCTATCCAGGATGACTTCTTTGTATGTTGCTTTTTACCCCCACCTGTGTCTTCTCCACTCGACGACATCCTCGCTTGTCCCTCAGCGGGCCTTGACGTCCCATTTCACGTTACAGGTGACATTCCCATTCTGCCCAAGTATGCAATTCCGGGCTTGAATTTCGGTTGTCCATGAATAGGCATTTGGATATGTGTCATCCTGTACCCGCTTGCCACAACAATGCTATGTCTTTAGGGCCCAGGCTTCTGACGCACCGTGGCGTTGTGAGGGCGCCTCTAAACGGCCGGGCCGAACCTGCGTCAGGTATATCCGATCTGTTGGGCACGCGTTGTCGTCTCTTTTCTCAAGCTATCTCTGCATCAGAAATCGCCGGCAGCATAGTCTTTGTAACACATAGCTGCACCTACCTTACTCATGATTTGGCATCTGGGCGTGCCACCATCAAGCCTGCCATCCAGGGACTGGCCGGATTTCAAAGGGACGGTTTTTGCTTTGTACAAGCCAGTGTGCCTGGCACGCCACCTCCAACAGCCAGCAATTCCCCGTCTCGTTCGTTATTTATCATACTTTGAACCCCACTCCGTCCACATCGTCCCGTCGTGCATCCAAGATGGTGTCATGCTTTCATCGAGTGGCGGCCGCTGGGGCACAGCCTCCGCGCAGGCTATCATCTCTTAGCAATGCAGGCGAGCTATCATGGTCGCTTGTCAGTGAATACCAATTTTCTTCTTTCATCTCGCCACCCACCCTCCCTACCTCGGCGAAAAGGTGACACGCCCCGGCTTTGGACGAAAATTGCCAGAACCACATTGCTGCATAGGAGCAGTCCCTCGGTCATTGGCTGGTTCCGTGGGTATCGATGACAATTAGAAGGTAACCGGGCTCTTGGGACCGTACCTGGATTTGATTCCAGATTGCTGGAAATGGTGGTGTCTCCACGTATGCACGAGTTCCCATCAATGCTCCTAGTGAGGCTAGACACCATATGCCAGTTGCTCGGCTGCGCCTCGTCTTACTCTTTGCAGGTATTCGCGAATGTTGTTGGAACATTCGAAGCTAGTTTCAAGATGAATATGCTTGATAGGTTCTGCTTCCCTGCGGCGGCGAATGTACCGTAGCCGGAGATAGCACGATGATGTTCTTTCGTATCCTATCTTGTCCCCCGAGCTTTCTGGCCTGTGTGAGAGGCACGGCCATGGGTTTTTATTGCCCGCGTGTTCAACAGCAATGTGCATTGTCGTAGTATAAGAGGCATACCATGTCAGTTAAACACGACCTTCGCTGAAGCATCTTCGTTGCGACGCCGGAGAGCGAAATAGCGTCCAGTGATCAATGCATCTCCTCTGCCGTCACAACCCGAGTGTAGCACGAAGAAACACCTTCCTTCCACCTGCAACCTTTGTCGGTATACGGTACACGCCGCCGGTGGCCACAATATGTGCTACTTCGGAAATCTGCAGATAGCAGATCGCATATCTAAGCCTCTCAATTCCACTTGCAGGCCTGGGTCTGCTACAGAGAGAGTACGACTGCACTCGCTCGGTGTAGCGACTCAGCTGACCTCACATTTCGCTTTTACAGCAGTCAGAACTGCTGAAAGAGGCACACGAAAATAAGTGCAGCAGCTGACGGCACATGGTATGTGAGACTCTTAGCGGTGACCACGTTTCGGTTGCTCCCAGCTGTGCGCCACTGGATCGCAGTCATGACTTGCATGAACCATCCATCGTGCAGTCGAGCTCTAGCATCCGGCTGAGTCGTTCTTGGGTGCAAGTGCAGCCAGACCTTTTCCTGTCTAACAACATGCTGTCACCACATTGGGCGGTGGCCGACCGGACTGGCAACATTACCGAGCAGAATCTGTCCCTCGGATAGTTGATGCGCTGGAACTGGCATGTGCTTATGCCGACAATGCTGCCAATTATTTCATACAGTTTTCCAAGCTTCGGAAGAAAGATCCCCAGTCATCCAGATGATTGTTGCATTGCCCGTAATACGAAACTGAAGTGGGTTGTATCCCCGACAATACTCGTGGACCATATCAATTTCGGAGTCGCCGTACCGTCCGGCGACGAGCTCATTGGTACCCATTTTACATGCAAGTAGCCACAGATCTCGGAATCTGCCGCTATGAAGGTGTGCTGTGAGAACCGGGGTTCCCTGATAGAGAACACTATGCGAGCTATGACGAGCCCAACAACAGTTGACTGCGGAGCAAGGCCCATACCATAATCAGCGTCGGACCAGGAACTGCTCGAAATATCCTTTAATAAACAAAGCGATAACAACGTTACCTGAGTGTACCCATTTTGCCCCTCCAGGTACTCACCACAAAAGACGTAGATGACGGGGATTACTCGTATACGGAGGTACAGTACTGCCAGGCCGGCGCCCCAGTATTCCGGTCGACGGGGTTCGGAGGAGTAACTGGAGCGGACATTATGCCCCCGCCATAGACTAGTGTGCAGTACTTTGCAAGACGAGGCTCAGTCTTGCAAAATCCTCCGGCTTCCATTAAGCGCCAAGCAGCGAATAAACGATACGGCGCTGTGGCAAGGTCCCGCAACCATGTGCTCTCGCCTGTCCAGGAAACGGGTGGCGTTTGGAAAATCGCTCAGGAGCCATCAATCATAAAGCCGCGGTGGCTATGTATGTGGCGATTATTGCTCAGCCAAAACCGAGTACTCGGTCTCGCAGATACGGGGTTGAAAGGCTGGCGTTGTGCACTTGCAGCGCTTGCAGAACGTCACAGAAACACGGCAAGGCGCGGCTATCGCGCAGGAGCTGCAGCAAGCCACTGCATCCCGATCAACTATCCCTGTAGAGGTGCCGTTCTGCGCTCTGAGTAATCGCGATCATGCAAACGACTTTATCGGGAAGACATGATGTGATTTGGAGTCCAGTTTTGCCAATTACCGGCTTTCGGGGTGGCGCGTTGCATAATGCTGGGGTATAGGGATTGGCCATGCCGAGGTGGCTACCCGAATCATTTGCATGTGCTTGCAGCATATCCCGCCTATGAGGCCTGGTGACAACGTGCCAGACTATTCCGAAAACGATTCCGATAATTTTGAGTAGTCTGCTCCGTAGTAAACGCGAGAATTACACCAGTGGAGGGATCATTCTATTCCGCACTGAGCTGCGTTAAGTCGACGTGGGCACGGTTATGACCCACTGAAATAGATGTTAAGGCTCGATGCCCATCATGGTGTGGCTTGACTCGCGCTTCCAAGAGCAGGTTTAATAAGATACTAACGTAGAAAAAGGCTTGTGAGCAGCAACTGTGGAGAATGTCGAATGTCGTTTCCAATACTAATTCTGCATAGTCCGTAATGGCGGCGTCATTTTGCAACAGAGGAAATTGGCCAGACTTCGTAATCGGGTGTCGCTGTCGATGCGTTTTGTGAGAAGTTGAGAGCCAACATGCTGATATCGACATTTTGTGGCCTTGAAGAGGCGTGATTGGCCAGCTTAGTATTCCACAGGAGAGTGGCCCTATTCGAGCAGCAAATGTGTGTATATACTCCCGTACAGCAGGAAACGAGTAACTCGATTGTTCTTGGTGGGAGGGCTGTCTGTAGTGGCATCGGCAGCAAAGGCGGGCCATGGAGGGTATACGATGCGCTTCTAGAACAACAGTTCCACTGCGGACGCTAGTCTTGGTGGCTGCAACTGTTGTCAGCGTTACAGGTAGAAGTGGCATAATCAGCAAGCGAGACGTACTGCATGACGGACTCAAGAGAGAGTGACCAAAGACAGCCTCAAAACAGTCACTGTCGAAGGCAAAGAGGCAGGCAGGCAGCTCTTGGTGACTGCAGGCTTCCACGCTGTCGGCATCGCAGTCGCCATGATGGCTATTAGGTAGATAAATTATGATATACCTTCTTAGTCGATCAGGTCGTTCTCGACAAGTAAAGGCGGCTTGAGTCGGCGAAGCTGTCTTGGAACCCATGCATTTGTTTGCGGCACATCTTCTCGGCAGCTGTGGGACAGTGTCCCGGCACCTACTGCACCTACAGCCGTCTATCCCAGCTGTCACTATCGGGGCGGTTAAACCACAGCAAGGCGGTGCAAACGGAAAATGCCTTGCTACTACTACCTTAGCATGCAGACAATGCATACCCGTACGGAGCATTGTAGTCTTACTAGTATTAGCCACGACAGGACCATCCATCCCGCAGCAGGTACATGGCGCATCGGTCACATCAGAATTGCATCGACAAGTGGTACTTACAGAGGTACAACACTGATTTCAATAGGCAAGTCCCGTATTCCAACATGGATAGTTTCACGCCTCACGCGAGGCTGATCAACACGCCCTCAAGGCTGGAACGCGGACCATCTGGCCATGTCCATCGACGAGCTGCGACCATCCTGCCGAGCAGGGACGTTCAACTTGTCAGCTCGGATAGGCTATACTCAATTTTGAAAGTTGCGCCGAGATGATCCCTCCCACCTCGTGGCATGCAGGCCGGTAGCTGGTCCCTGCGCCGCACGCCGACATGATGATAGGCCTGCCGCCGCCCTAGAAGCGTGCTAGACCCTTGACCGCCATGTGCCGATGCAACGCCAACCGGCCAGAATAGCGTCGTACTCAAACTTGACAGCCACCGACCAGGAACCCGTTTGTTTCGCGTTGGCGGCCCAATTCTGCAAGGACCCAACAGAGTTGTCCGGCAAGGTGGGTGGCATCGGCTCGTGGTTCGTTTGTTGGCCCGGGCGTTTTAACTTCTGCATCTGACGCCACCGTTCGAAACACACACGTGGCTGGCGACAGCGTCGCGAACCATCCGTTTGGCCTATCAAGACCTACGATTCCGAACTTGTTTACGGAAGCTAGCGCCGCAGTGTTGCATTATTCGTTCCGTTGGCTGCCGCACAAATGACAAGCATGTTTCGAGAACCAGTAGTCGGATCAGTAGTCGGATCAGTGGCTCACACCAACGTGAGCGAAGGCGACAGACTACGAGGATGGCTTGAAACACCTACTTAACTTGCCTGTAAGCCATACGCTGCCGTGCGATGAGATCGGCAATGCCTTCCTGCCACCAGGCACTTCTAATGCCGGTGAATTAGTCTGAATCATGGCATATGCGTTGACCTTTGGCCACAACGACCCCAATCTCGCTCCACGTACACACTACTTTGAGCACGTCTAGACTGGCACTGCGCCGACATATGTCTCGAATAAGCCTGTCTGTTTACTTAAAAGTACTGAGTGCGTGCGACGATCCTTGGAGCCTTGTGACTATATTAGCAGTTGCGACTATGCGAAAGCTATCACCCACTAAGCTAGCTACCCTTTGGAGCTGCATACGAGGGAACCCTGGCCAAAGCTAGCGCTTGATTCGCATGGCTAGCTGAGGATGCACCAAAAGCGTCTGTGTCTCCGACCCTCCAAGAGGCCCTGGCCCGCTCACCCCGCGATTTACTTTACCCCTAGCGTTGCGGCTCCATGCAGAAGGCTTTACCGGAATTGGCGGTGGCTCATGCCTTGTGAGCACCATGACAGGACGCCATTCCAGGCTAGCTGAAAGAAGTTCCTCAACTGAAACGTGGCGGCAGGAGGCGTGGATGCAATCAAAGAAGCCAATAGACACGTCAAATACGGAGCTCATGTTCACAATTTTGGGCTACTGAGTACTGTAGTATCGAAACAGGACCTGCATCCGCCAAGCATTTGGTGCTGTAGCCTCTCCAAGGCGCTCGAAAGTGCATGGCAGAATCAGGCGATACTATTCAATGCGGGAACGACGTGACCACCCTACACTCAAAGCTCACACTTTGTTTCGTATTGCTGCAGCAGCCTGTGAGTAATTGCCAGCTGTGGACGACCCCTGCCACTGTGGACAAGCTGGCGGTGTTGCGACTCCGCCATGGACACAGACCAGTCGACCGCCTTACTGCGCGGCTCGCGGCGTTGGCGGGACAGGCTTTTACGAAGGTTGTGGGTGTCCGAAGATTTTTTTCAACATCTGCGTGACTGAAGATCTTTCATAATTGTCTCGCAGACTTTCATCAAGTGCTTCTTCACTCGTAATGCAGGCTCACAATCCGGGACGTTCAATATAATAATAGATACGACGCCAAATAAGACTTTGCCTCGGCTACCGGCCAAGTCACCGACGGATCTCCCGGAGCGGGCTATAGAGACGCTGCTATTACTCGTAGGTACTCCCTACTCCATATGTACATCGAGCAGGGAGAGCTTGAGCCACCGCCGCTTCATATCATGCACGGAGTACGAGTACTGTACATAGAATACAGTCCGGTATCACTTTGTAGTTCAGAGAGCGACGTCGACAAGCCCGAGGCTGTAATTGCTCATATCCTAGCCAAGGTTCTCTATTGGGAGGCATCGCAGGTGGATTAAAAACTGAGAGTGCAGCACGATGGGCCATGCCTAGCCCAATTCAGTCTAGCATAGCGGATGAGGGCGCCTTTTCAGCCTTCTTGCCGTTGAACAGCACACACCACGCCGTTGTTGCGAATCACCCAGGGTGTGCCTTAGCGGAATGTACGCCATCATGCAAGGTCGGTAGTCCGCTAGTGGCGAGCTGCCAGTCGATCTCCTTTGGAGCTGCTACTCGGCGAGAACACCCCGAAAGGCTGAGCATACCGACTGTCATCAGTTTTCGTGACGCTAGACGTAAGTTTTACGCTGCAGCTAATCGTTGATAAACAACACATGCGTCTAGTTAAAAGCGTCCTGAGCAATGTTCAAGCCGGACCCATACGAACGTTGACAGGCCACGACTCGACCCACATTGACCGCGGCTACACAGATCTCGTCGTGCCGCCGCTAGTATGGCACTGAAGCTGGACAGGGGCGCGGATGCTGCGCTGTAGGAAGGCACCAGGGTGCATTACTAGGGTTTGCGTGCCCGTTACACCGCCAAACACAGCTTCCGATGTCTTTTTTACTCTCTGGGTGTCAATGTCTGTATCCGACTAAGAAATATTAGGAGGTGCTCACTGCATATTCTCTAGAAGTCACCGGATGCCACCTCGCACCTAATAAGTAGTTTTGGGCCTTAGCGGTTCACCATGCACCACTTTAATGTACGGAGCTCACAGTCCGCGGTTCTCCAGTGCGAAACGCGTCAACGGCAAAAGCCGCGATGGGCTTGCCTTGGGCATACAAGCGGACCGGTGGGTGCCACGCTGGTCTTGACGAGTCTCGTCAGCGGGACAGACGCTGTGGTCCATGTCCCATGCTGGGTTTCAACTAGTACGGTACTTGACAGCTCTGTGGACGATCAATGAACCCCCCGTAATAATGGCGTACGCCAAAAATTGTTCACGATATGGGCAAAGGCCCACTTCCAATTTACGAGGTAGTGTAAATGTATCGGAATGGAGCATCATCAGGCGGTGAATAGTAGCCGTCCCGCACAAGAGAGATCCCATGAACTTTTCCAGGTAAGGGGATTGAGCCTTCCGTGCTGGTAATGGGGCGTGCTATGTAGTTCAATTGCCCTGGTCTGCCGTCACGATATGATCGTCGATAGCTACCAATCGTACAGCGGGAGATTTGCGCCAAGGAGAGTGGCCGTGCCATGCCTATGACTGACGCTTCTAAGCAATATAAGGCAAGGCAACAGCCGAAAGATAGCACTGCAGCAAATTGCGGATGGTTTTGTCCTTGTCACTTAAGACTTGGCAACCGTAACGAGGCTAAGGTAATGAAGACGCCGAGTCCATATTGCCACCGCCGCATTCGTAGCCTAGGCTGGGAGCACGCCTCATCATAGAGTAGTACTAGCCGTCTTCTTTAGGGATAGTAGCCGACGATAGCTTCTCTACTGAGTACATTGGCAGTATACAGTTCGAGTAGTGCAACCAGCTGATTGGCCATTCCGAATGACCGCACTAAGCTTTTGACTTTCCGCGGTTGCCACGCATGCGCAGTTCGCAGTGCCGTTCATCGGTACTCGCTGGAACGGACTCCATACAGCCCAGTGGTGTCAAAGGCTAGTACTAGATTTTTTGTGCTAATTAGTGGCCGCTCCAATCAAATCCGTAAGCCCCACAGGTCGCCGTTCAACTACCTAACCAAGTCGTAAGTGGCTGTCGGAACCAGTACATGTGGAAATTTCACCACGTCTGGGGATGCACAATATACCGCTGATCGAGAACTCGGAACAAGGATTGGAATAAGCTGCGGAAGCCGCTAGTATATGGACAGAAATACCGAACATCCCAGCAACTGGCGCATGAATCAGCGCCACCTCCGCAGCCAGAGCCATGAGAGCCACTGTGCCCTAGGAGTAAAGGCCAGGGCTCAATCGCGGTACCAGGAGCATATTGGCGCAGCAGCCTTATGGCTTGATGACTACGAGATACATACGGAGCATTACGAGTACGTAGGATGGTTATCAAAGGCTAAACGCTACCTGATGGTTGTTTCTGTGGGACTAGCTAGTCCGGCTTGGGAGCACCAGGATACTAGTAGGGTTTGGCTGTCACATTTCCTCATTTGCACATTATCCCAATAAACGTGTGGCGTGATTGCGAGTGTGAGGGCTAAAGCCTCGCGAGGTCAGGAAATTGCGATGGGTGCTGGGTTCTCGGAACACCAGCCGTTTATCACCCGTAAGGCTACCGTTTTCCGGGCGAGACCCTTGCCTGGAGGTGAGGGCAAAACGAAAACAAGTAGCCGAATGCAACATCGTACGGCGTTTAGCCCAGTATATGTCACCTTGAAGTGTCCTCGGTTTAGCCTGGGTTCTAAAATAGGATGCTCGCGAACGCCATGTAACCCACCAGAAGGAGAGATAGAGGCGAGAGGCAGTGTGGAGCGCTACGAGTATTTGAAACATTGGGGGAGGCCTTGGTTCAGGTTCAGGGCGGATACGGAGTACGACGGACTCGCACAGGACTCTGGCAGGAAGCACATGCTTGCATAAACTCGCAGATGATGCGAGCGCCTGGGTGGGGTACGGGTGGAGGAGCCGGAGGGAAGGAGAGGCGGCTGCCGTTGGCCACACTTGGAGCCCTTTCCGGATGCCCTGGCACGGAGCGCCAGGATCCGGCAGGCATGAATAATAATAACAGAACAGTAATATAGTCCTGTGAGTGCAAAGTGACGTGCCGCATATCGGAAGCGATCTGCATTCGGGAGTCGGCTGTCGGTCGATTGAATCCGTGTTTACAGGAGATAGAGAAGGCAGCAAGGCACTCGTATCCGGGCCCCAGCTCTTGATTCGTCCAGCACGTCGCATCGAGCCAATTCCAGTGCCGTTGACACTTACCGAACTGAGATTAAATGGGACGCTGTGGATGGGAATATACTTTCCTTCAATGTCGCTAGTTTTCATTTGGCGCGACACGTGGGTTGCCCGAAACGTGGCGCATGATCTGCTGCGTCAGTGACAGGACCCCCATTCAAAGACAACCCAACACAACCGGGAACGGGGAGCGGACTTCGCAGTCGTGACGCATTTGTAGGTTGGCGTGAGGTGGAAGACGGCGACATATCGTGTGCGCGTCAATGGGTCTTGGTCTAGGTGCACCTTACTCGTAAATAACAAGGACAACCGTGTAGGCCAAGAAACAACCAGAAGGAGGATTGCCGCCAAGGGATTATCACGCTGAAATGTCACCTTGGCGGAGCCGAAACAAAGACTCCTCAAGCGGCTTCGGCGCGCATGGAACATCCCTGAATAGGCGTTCCTCTGAGAGTCATGGCAATGCGTCAACACGGAATACGATGGGGAATGATCTGACAACAGGCAGTGTTGTGCTTTGTTTCGATGAGGTAATACCAAGACTATACGAAATGAGAAGCCCACGATACCGGCCCTTCTCGACAGATTCAACGTTACAATTTTCTGGATTTCTTGGGCCTCTAGCCTCTCTTTTCTTGGGGCTGGGCATAGGTGGGCAGACATCTGGATCTGGGCTCCATGGCGATGACAACTTGAAATTACTCGTAGCGTCCGTGGCTAAGTCGTAGGAGAGTCGCAGCAGACCCAATATCTTGGCGGCGTGTGTATTGAACCCAGTTTGCCACAGCAAGGCCATGGAGCCGTTACGACAATGTACATCTATTGCGCGTGCGATTTTGCGTCATTCGGAACTCGATTGCAAGTGCTGTTGCTCACTTTGGCGGCGTGGGAAAGACTTTGACAGGAAGCCACTAGCGGCACGCGCGGAAACGTTACCAGCTCAGTAACACAAATACCGGGCTAGCACGGCAGATCCACAAGGCGTGAGATGATCATCAACGCGGAAGAGCGGCGATCCGAAGTTGGCCGTTAGCTAGCTAATGAAATGCACAGTTACAAGAGCTTCATATGGCATTTACTTGTTAGTTAGTTAGAGAAGACGGGAAGCGTGCTCCAGAGCAGGACGTGCGACGAAAACCATCGTATCCATGTCTATGTAACCCACTCTCCCAGTGAGACAGGATTTATCTAGTCCGTACCTGCGACCTGAACGCTCGTACCTGGCAGATTTGTTCAGAGTTGTGCGGAGCCGAACCCGCACACTTGGGTGCCAGCTAGAGCCGTCGCGGTAGTTGTACCGCAGCATACTGCCTTGTTTGTCGCTGTAGCAAGAGCGACGGAGCCTGTCAACAGCAAACCCACAACCTTGTGCTATCCCGAGACAAGTGCGGGGATGTTCGTACCTGAAGACGTTTACAGGGTTACATCCTCCAAGACCAGTGCCGGCCTCACGCGCAGCGTCTCTAAAATACAAGGTCAAACATCCTAGATGAAAGATCTGCCAGAGGGTTATTGCCGTCGTCTCTCGTTCTCAATACCTACTGCGGTCACGGTGAAATACATCACCAAGTGAACTATCAAAGAGACTGACCAAGTGCCGACATCAAATGCCTCCGTTTTGCATGAACATGCCATGCAGGCATGAGGCATATGCTTGGCCACCACGCTGTGTTACCACCATCTCCCATCGCTGATGGTTTCTTATTCGTCAGGTTTGATGGTATCGATATCAGGCTGTTCCTGATAGCAGTACTTCTCGAGATCAATACGACGGGGCGCTCCTTCCGTTGTGAAAAGACTGATCAACTGACTAGTAAGAGCCTTCAGCGGTCCTTGTAGTAGCTAAGTGTGCGTCTGTGAGTTTCATTTGCATGTATCATAGTACATTGTTGAGCGGCCACGTCGTTTAATGGTACCGTTTTTGGAAGCTGTCGTCAGGTGCAGCCCGCCACTAGCCTGCAGAGTCTTAGGGCGCTCCAAAATGGCAAATGTCGCTATGAAGTTTAAACCTTGCGCAAGTCACTGGAGTATTGGATACGGAGTACGGAGTGCAGAACCTGCGACTAGTACGAGCAGGAGTCAGGCAAAGTGCCGCGCCAATGCATATTGGGGGGGGGGGGGGGGGGGGGTCAGGGGGCCCGCCACGTCACACAGGCACCCCCGTGCCCCTCTCACGCGCGCGGCGGGGAGACAGCGCCCGCCCAGGGAGAGCCCCCCGCCCTCCCCGCCCCGCACACCCAGCGCACACACCCACAGGCCAAGTGTGCCCAGCGCGCCAGCACGCGGGCCATCTAGTGCACCGCTGCACCTGCCCCCCGCGCCGCTCGTATCACTCCCACAACCCCCCCAACACAACGATGA